>MDKF010354854.1:0-32155 GCA_026770625.1 Nicotiana glauca | reverse complement strand
TTCGTGTTCTGCGGTCGCAAAGTGCACCGCAGAACTGACCTTTGCAAATTCAAAGGAAAATATGCGACGACTTATACGGTCCGTCTTTTGATTATGCGACCGCATTTCGACCGCATTTCCAACTTTAGTTTTAACCAACATTCTCTCTCACTCTGCGGTAGCTATGCGGTCCGCATTTCAATTATGCGACCGCATTTCGACTGCATTTCTGACTTTAATTTCATCCAACATTCTGCCTCACTCTGCGGCAGGTATTTGGTCCGCATTTCAATTATGCGACCGCATTCTGGACCGCATTTTTCATGTTTATTCTGGAAACTTATTCTTGACTTTTTAATACATCATTAAACCTAAAAAGGTCACCGCGAAGCATATTTTCTAATTTCTAACACACGATCCTAACTTGGCACCACGGGATCCGGGTTTTTGAGTAGGGATTTCACGGGGCCTTACTCCTAAGGCTTCAGGGAACATACTCTCTGGTGAACACATCTAAAAACTGAGCCTAAGTCAGGGAAGCTGCCTCATCCGTATTGTCTAACTCATAAGGACGCCACCACTGATAGGCGGCTCTTTGAAGCTAGAAGGTAGTGAAGGAAACCTCACTTGATCCTGATATATCCATGGTATGGAGGTTACAGTAACACTCCTCTAGAAATCCAAAAGCATTATCTGAAGTTAGTCCGCGAAATGTAGGAGGCTGATACTTATTGAACATCTCAAGACTCTTCTTCTTAAGAACACGGTAAGTATTTTAGTCGACATGGACCTAAGAGAGCTCGTGGTTGAGGTTAGGAGGATAAACAATAGGTTGATAAGCATTAAGCTTGTAGTTGGAGATTTTACTGTAAAAGTGATTAGTGCTTATGCTCCTCGGGTAGGTTTGGTGTAAGGCCCCGTGAAATCCCTACTCGAAAAAACCCGGATCCCGTGGTGCCAAGTTAGGATCATGTGTTACAAATTAGTAAATATGCTTGGCGCGGACCTTTTTGTATTGAATAATGCATTAAAAAGTCAAGAATAAGTTTCCAAAAAAATGCAAGAAATGCGGTCCAGAATTCGGTCGCATAATAGAAATGCGGACTGCGTATCTGCCGCAGAGTGAGGCAGAATGTTGGTCAAAATTGAAGTCAGTTATGTGGTCAAAATGCGGTCGCATAATCGAAATGCGGACTGCGTATCTGCCTCAGAGTGAGGCAAAATGTTGGTCAAAATTGAAGTCAGTTATGTGGTCAAAATGCGGTCGCATAATCGAAATGCGGACCGCATAGTCGTCGCATTTTCTCCTTTGAATTTTATGAGTGTCAGTTCTGCGGTGCACTTTGTGACCGCAGAACGTGAATGCGGACCGCGTTATTACCGCAGACCGAGTCAGAACGTATGGTTTTTGGGAGGCATTTTGCGGTCCATTATGCGGACCGCATGTTCATTCTGCGATCGCAGATGCGATTGCATATTTCACTCGGGGCTCCAATTTTCTAATTTTTAACCCGACCTCCCTATCGATATATTCGACATTATGGCTCATTCTAAGCAGATATTCTGAGATTTTTAGAGAGAGAAAAAGGGTCTTAGAGGTGGAAAGTGTCCCCCATCAAATTCTCCTTAGAATCTTGCTATGTCCTTGAAACTAATCAAGTGAAGGCTCCTGAATCTTCATCCCAAGAGGTAAAGCTCCATCACCTCAGCTCATATTTGTATACTTGGCTATATGGGGTCATTAGGGAAGTAATTCATGGGTATGAGGATGAATCTCTTGCATGCATACCACCATAGAGTATTGGAAAGTAGTAAAATTAAAAAGGAGGCAATTGGGGGTATAAAATGATAGAAATTCCTCACAAAAAGGGGCCTAAGGTCATAATGCACCTTTAGTGTTTGACGATATGCTCGAACCAAGCTAGAACTTCAGTTTCGTCTCTAATTCTCAATTTAATTTGAAATTCTTGCTCAATAGATCGAAGCGCTAAGAGTTCCGGAAATTTGTAAAAGAGTAAGGAAAAGCTTTATTGAGGTATGTATGGCTAAAACCCCTTTTTATTAGAAATTGAGCTCCGTTGTCATTACGAAAGTATGGTAAGAGTTAAATTGGCTAGAGTATTGATTGTCATTACGCATTAATTGAATTGCATATAACTATACATATTCGTGAAGGATGTGCCTCAATGTGAATAATGCACAAATCTTGATAATTAGAGAATGATGAAAAGTATAATTATGTGTTGAATTACTTGGGCTATAAGCCGACATTGAAACAAAGAACTATTCATGCTAGCTATGTGCTCATTTACCTGTGATTTGTAACTTGAATTATCCTTGATATGTGTGGGATAGATATTTGAAGGTGTTGACTTATGAGAATTGAGTAATACCTCCAATGAGGTGACCTAGCCGGTCGGGTCGTGATCGGACACCATGCCGCACACATGGTGGTAATGTGCCGATATTGGATTTCGGATAAGGGAAATGAAATATTGATTGTGAGTAATACCTCCAATGAGGTGACCTAGCCGGTCGGGTCGTGACCGGACTCCGCTCGAGATGGCGGTGGTAATGAGAACAGTGGTGAACACGTGACAGAATTGCCCTAATCTGTGTTGTGGAAATTGTATGAAGAATTATATGAATTGTTTCTTTGATTTGCCCGTATTAATTGCTTGTATCTATTTGATAGTTCTTTCTAGTAAAATGGTGTTTAGTTATACATACCAGTACAATTCAAATGTACTGACGTCCCTTTTGCCGGGGGCGCTACATTCGTGTTATGATTGTAGGTGGCTCCATAGCGGACAGTGCCGACCGTGTGTAGCGGAGCGTTCATCTACTCGAAGTCTCGGTGAGCCCCTTATTCATCCATGGGGCTATGTGGCGTATCTTTTGTTATTACAGCTTTTCACTTTTGAGGTATAGCCGGGGCCTTGTTGCCGGCATAGTCATGCTTATCTGTTGTATATTTAGAGGCTCCAAAGACACTATTATGGGTTATGTACGGGGGTTCGGGGAGTCCACTATATGTATATGTTGTGATCCTAAACTTGTGATCTCCTTAAGCCGTAACTCTAATAGAATCCATGAAGCTAGCTTATGAACGGTAAATATTTATGATATGAAATGAACTAGTAATGTGGTATACACCGTGTATTATCGTTCAAATTAATCAAAGGCACGGGTTTCCGCATTCATATTGAGTTGGGGTAGAAAGTGTTCGGTAAGGCTTGCTAGATTGGGTCCACTTGATTGAGCGCCGGTCGCGCCTCCCGAGGTTGGGGCGTGACATTTGGGCTAGGAGGTAAAGAAGCAATTCTAGATTTGGACGAGGTAGTTCATAGTATCCCACATACTGAGAAGATGTTCACTGGCAGAGATATCAATGGCCATATTGGGCTAGTGCTAGAGGTTATGATGATGTGCATGGCTGGTTCGATTTTGGGGATAGGAACGAGGGAGTTTCTTCACTATTGGATTTTGCTAGAGCTTTTTATTTGGTTATGGTTAACTTGAGTTTTCCGAAGCGAGAGCAACACTCAGTCACATTCCAGAATTTGATGGGAAAGACTCAGATTTATTACTTTCTCAGCAAAAAATGTGATAAAGGTCTATGCACTGATTGCAAGGTCATCCCAATTGAGCACCTCACGACCCAACAAAGGCTCCTAGTTATGGACCTCGAGATCAATAGGAGTAAGAGGAACAGGGCAGTGTGCAGGAAACCTAAGATCAAGTGGGGTAACATGACCAAGAACAAAGTTCAGGAGATGGGGGAGAACTTGCTAGCTATGAGGGCCAGAATGAGTAAAGGGACACGACTAATATGGGGATCACAACTGCGAATTGCATTAGGAAAGCTTCTAGATATGTCACAACCCCAGTTCACCCTCCGTGAACTAGTGTGATGGCACCTAGTCTCTATGACTAGGTAAGCCTAATAAATACGGGAAAAAAAGAAACAATTGCGGAAAGAAAGTAACGAAAAACCGAGATAATAGAGATAAATAGTGTTTAAGATGCCTCCTGGCATATAACAGTACAAAATCTCAATCTAACACTTCCCAAAATCCAGAACCCCATGAACCAGAAGATAAAAGATTACATAATAAGCTCTAACTCCAGAAATGTCTACCAACAAGTGAAATACAGAAAGGGCTATACTAGTACCGAGAACAGAAAGGGACTCTTCGGTCTGTGAACGCGAAAAATATACCTCGGAGTCTCTACAAAGTTCCTTGCCTCAAGCGTGATAAGACTGATTGGAAGAACCTTGATCTACACATGAAAAACATGCGCATGAAGGGCATCAGTACACCACAGTGGTACTCAGTAAGTGCCAATCCTAACCTCGGTTAGGTAGTGACGAGGATGGTCAAGGCCCTACTAAGGTTAAAGGAAATACAAGATATAACAGTGTAGAATAAGATAGTATACTTAAGCGCAATAGAAAAATGGTGGCACAGGATTGAAGAACAACAACAACTTTAACAGAAACAAAGAAATCACGGAAGTAAATGCAGCTCAACGTAGAGATAACAACCGAGGATATCCCAGGATACCGTCCCGCCTTTTTCTACAGTGGAAATCGGGCTTGTTACATTCAGGAGGACAACTCATTCCCTTTTGGGAATTGGGTTTTAAAGTTTGAAGAGTCACCACCTAATGATTAAGTGCATTAGGACACTAAGAGGGTTTGAGTTGAAGAAACCAGAGTTTGGGTAAGGGCTAGAAATTTTCTCGAGGGGAAGGTGTTAGGCACTCCTCAAGATCCACTAGTGTGGTCCCGGACATGTAATAGTTGTGACTTTACAAATAAGCAACTAGGGCTCAAATAAAGGGGCTTGCACTCAATTTTAAACTTATTTGAGAAAAAGATAAGGTAGAATTTTGTGAAAAAGATTTAAATAACTTATAGAGAAAACAAGTAAGAAAACACATAAAGAGACGGGAGTCCTAGGTTTATAACTAATATAGATCACATCAATTAAATATCCAGCAATCACTCCTAAGAACAGGGGTCGCACGTGATATTAGCGCACTGGACATCATATCCATATCTAACCTTCCCACCCTGTTAAGGTATTAAAGCACTGAATAGTATCGTTACTTATTGCATGCTACTACCCGTCCCAATCCTATCAGTCCCGGAGGCGTATGGGTCTACTAATTCTAAAAGGGAGGGATTTGCGGTCTTTTGAGAGTTTTCAAAGGATAAAATGCTAAGGCGACAAGCAAAATATATACATCAAGTATTGGGAAAGCAATTAAGCAGATACGGCTCAAATAAACCTCCTTGAATCAAAGGAAAGCATATAGTTTAGCATGTCTTACACATATTGGTTATGGTCTAAATTAAAACTTAAACGTTAAGGCAGGCTGATTTATCCCACATTTTCAGATAAGAAGTCGGAATTAGGCCTGCTAGTTGTAATTATCAAAAACTGATGCAGTTATAGTTTTTACCCTAAAGCTTGCCTAGGTGTTAAACGGAACTTATAGGCATGATGTCTATTAGTTCAAAACGAAGTAAACTGATTGCAGGAAAGAATTGTCGATTGCAGGAACATTATTGCTACTGATATTTAGACTTAACGATTCAGGTTTGGTTGATAGCTCCTATAAGCATGCTTTCCAGGCGTTACTGATTTTAAGTGCTATTATCATGCAGAAATCTTATTGGCAGGTCATCTATATGCAATTGGTTATTCAAATCCTATAACAGGTTTGCCTAGTGACTGATGCATATGCAAAAATGCGGAAGTCTTATAGGCATATCATCTATATGCAGAATTTCAGAGATAACTTATAGATAAGATATCTATATAAAGTGCATAAAAACCTATAGCCGTGGCATTTATATGAGATGCAATATTTCAGATGTAGTAATTCCCTATGAACACGGTATTTATATGAAATGCATTATTTAAGAAGTAGTGATTCCCTATGAACATGGTATCTATGTGAAATGCAGAATTTCAAAAGTACCAGCTCCGTATGAACATGGTATCTATATGAAATGTAGAATTTTAGAAGTAGTAAATCCCTATGAACATGGTATCTATGTGAAATGCAGAATTTCAGAAGTAGTAATTCCCTATGAACATGGTATCTACCCCATTGAATGAATGATTGACCCTCCCTTATTTCACTAATGCCCCAATGATTTATTAGAAGGTTATTACATACCAGAATGAATAAGAAAAGATAAAAGTACATCAAAAATTAAAGATTCCAACCCCGGAGAGCCTAATTCAGACCCCAGGTCTGAAATATGATATAAACCAAATTCCAAAGATCAGATTTGCAAAGCCTTTATCTTATTTGGGATGTGTCAATGTTCCAAGGAGCTTCAATAACTCCAGGCAATGCTTACACCCAAAATATCAACGCAGAATCAGATTATAGTGCAGTCTGGAAGGGCCAGCCCTCAAATGTCCAAGTTCAAAGGGAACTCAAGGTCCCAAGGAAGGCTCATAGGAGTGGGGCAGAACATAGAGGCTAGGAGTAGGTCTAAGTGCAATAGAGGGGAAATGGCAAGCTGGTGGTGATGCCAAGCACTTTGGGGTGCTGGCACACCCCTGACCAACCTGTAAACCTTAGAAATTAGACAGTTAGGACCTATTGAAGGTCAGATTCAGCCTTGGACTACAATTTCGATACTGCTAGGATATACCTTAACTCAGCACACATTGGGGAATGGGGTATAAGGGAACTGAATGAGACAGGAGTAGGCTATGGGAATGCCCAACAACAGGGAATGCTAACGTGCCCACAAGCCTGTTACACTATTTAGAGGCTAGGATCCAGATGATCTAGTTTTAATCCGTGGACAATAACGTATATATTTCCATGTCTTAAGCCATAGCTCAAACACATAAAGGGGGTAGGGGGTAGGGAGTAGGGATTCATTGCAGAAACAGATAGCAAGACATAAGCGTATTACTTTAAATGTTGAACTCTACAAAACAGTAAAGTAGACATGGATGTTAAAGCTTGTAAACAAGTACAATTGGGGCGATGCTGGAATCAAAATTAGGACATACCAGTTTCAGGGAAGTAAATAAATGAAAGCAGGAGTCTTGTAAGCCAAATTTACAAGCAAGCAATACAAAAGATCTTAGAAGAGAGTAGAGAATTGAAAGAGTATTGTAATCGGTGTTTGTGTGTAAGAGTATGCAATTCTAAGTGTGTGTGTAAGAGTATGCAATTCAAAGTGTATGTGCAAGAGTATGTAATTCGAAGTGTGTCTTGTGAAAAAGGGTTGTCTATTTATAGTGTGAAAGTCGTGAGAAATAAGGTAAGTAAATAATTGAAGTCTAATTTTCAATCAATCATATAAGAATCCTTTTAATTAAGGGATTCAACAAATATTTTCCCAGCAGTATAATAAAGGGTAAGTACATAGAAGCTATTGAGCATTGGGAAAGTTGATATCTGGAGTGGTAAGGGAAAATGACAAGTTTGCCAAGTTCCGAACTTGGTATAGTTCTTCCTGTCAATAACTTCTGTTCAAGCTGGGCGAAAATTTCTTTGGAAACCTGAATACCCTGAGTAACCTCTACCGTTTTAACTGAGTTCACCTTCCAGATGTTTTTCAAGTCCTCCATTTTTGCTTTGTTCCAGTTTCTAATAGGACGAGGAGGAGGAGGAGGTGGAAGGCCCTTAGATCTTGCGGAGTAGGATGATGATACCAGAGTGCACAAACTAACCTTTTGGGGAGGGTAATAAAACAAAAAGTAAAACAAAAAGGTAACAAATTAGTGTGGATCGTGAGGAGAAAAACATTGCAATATTTAACACATAGTGTAATAATATAAATCGTTTCCTAATTTGGGAGCCTCGTTGTGCCCAAGGTTGTCCTAGTGACAAGTTGATTTGGAGAACTTATAATGCTAAATGACTCATTTTATTTATAAAATAAGACAAATCCCAAAACAACACTAAAATAGGAGAAATAAAATGTCACTAACGGGCGTGGGCCTTATTACATTAATAACACAAAAAAGTAAAATTTCTATCTACTTGGTCCCAGAAGAACCTTCCTCAGGTTGAATGTTCTCTTTGATCAGATCCTCCAGCTCACACAGATTTTCCAGTAAAAATGCCTTCGCCAGGCATTCTCCTTCGCCTTCCTCAACATTTTGATAGTCAGTAACTCTTTTCCTCACTTTCCCTTCCAACTCTAGCAGAATGTATTCCATATATTCCAGCTCTCACTAGTCCTAGTAACTCTCTCTTTCCATTCGTTGATTTGGTTACTTGATGGGAGGTTCCTCCACCAAGTCAGCAAGAGTGAGGGTATGTTGACCATACCCGAAGTCGGGAACTCTGTCATTCATTTCCTGCGAAACAAAAGGGTTAGACCCTTACCCTCCGCCGAACTTGACTATTTAAACCAATAATTTGCATAAGCGACATTTAGTTCTCCAAATAAATGCACAGACGTGGTGGTGACCGTTTTGGTTCCAAGGAAACCCAGTGGACTTTGGACAAGGCTATCTTAAAGAGTCATTATGTGGACAACATAACTGACTTGGCTAGGTTCGAACATGATACATGCACAGTTAAATAGATTAAGGTTTCTATGGAGTATTATACTGGTACCCTTGAGCGGAGAACTGAATAGTGAAAGGCATGGAACCGTCGACTGCATCGTAGATCAGTTTCGAATAAAGACATTAAATGAAAGGAATAAGAAAGCAATAAAGTCACCAATAACATGAAGTGGTAAAAGCCTTAAAGAATCCCCAACAGAGTCGCCATGCTGTCGCGCCCCCTTTTTTTAAAGTCGAAATTGGGCTTGTGACATTTAGGAGGACAACTCGTTCCCTTTTGAGAATTGGGTTTTAAAGTTCGAAGAGTCTCCACCTAATTATTAAGTGCATTGGGACACTAAGAGGGTTTGAGTTGAAGAAACCCGAGTTCGGGTAAGGGCTAGAAATTATCTCGAGGGGAAGGTGTTAGGCACCCCTCAAGATCCACTAGTATGGTCACGACCATTTATAACTGTGACTTTACAAATAAGCAATTAGGGCTCAAATAGAAGGGCTTTCTCTCAAGTTTAAACTTATTTGAGAAAAAGATAAGGCATAATTTTGGGAAAAAGATTCAAACAACTTATAGAGAAAACAAGTAAGAAAACACATAATGGGAGGGGAGTCCTAGGTTTATAATTAATATGGATCACATCAATGTAATATCCTGCAATCACTCCTCAGAAGAGGGGTCGCATGTGATATTAGCGCACAGTTAATCATATCCATATCTACACTTCCCACCCCGTTAAGGTATTAAAGCGTGGAATAGTATCGTTACTTATTGCACGCTACTAACCGTCCCAATCCTATCAGTCCCCGAGGCATATGGGACTACTAATCCTAAAGGGGAGGGAGTTGGGATCTTTTGAGACTTTTCACAGGATAAAATGCTAAGGCGACAATCAAAACATATACAGCAAGTATTTGGGAAAGCAATTAAGCAGATACGGCTCAAATAAACTTCCTTGAATCAAAGGAAAGCATATAGTTTAGCATGTCTTACACATACTGATTATGGTCTGAATTAAATCATAAACGTTAAGGCAGGCTGATTTATCCCATATTTTTAGATAAGAAGATGGAATTAGGCCTGCCTGCTGGTTGTAATTATAAAAAACTAATGCAGTTATAGTTTTAACCCTAAAGCTTGCCTAGGTGTTAAACAAAACATATAGGCATGATGTCCATTAGTTCAAAAAGAAGTAAACTGATTGTAGAAAAGAATTGTCGATTGCAGGAACGTTATTGCTACTAGTTTTTAGACTTGACGATTCAGGTTTGGTTGATAGCTCCTATAGGCATGCTTTCTAGGCGTCACTGATTTTAAGCGCTAGTATCATGCAGAAATCCTATAGGCAGGTCATCTATATGCAATTGGTTATTCAAATCCTATAACAGGTTTGCCTAGTGACAGATGCATATGCAAAAATGCGGAAGTCCTATAGGCATATCATCTATATGCAATTAGTTATTCAAATCCTATAACAGGTTTGCCTAGTGACAGATGCATATGCTAAAATACAGAATTCCTTTAGGCATATCATCTATATGAAGAATTTTAGAGATGACTTATAGACTGATATCTATATGAAGTACAAAAAAACCTATGGCCATGGTATCTATATGAGATGCAGTATTTCAGATGTAGTATTTCCCTAAGAAAATGGTATCTATATGAAATGAAGAATTTCAGAAGTAGCAATTCTCTATGAACATGGTATCTATATGAAATGCAGAATTTTAGAAGTAGTAATTCCCTATGAACATGGTACATATATGAAATGCAGAATTTCAGAAGTAGTAATTCCCTATGACCATGGTATCTACCCTTTTACGTGTATGATTCACCCTCCCTTTTTCACTAACACCCCAGTGGTTTGTTACAAGGTTATTACAGACCAGAATGTATAAGAAAAGATAAAAATACATCAGAAATTAAATATTCCAACCCCGAAGAGCCTAATTTAGACCTCAAGTCTGAAATATTACATAAACCAACTGCCAAAGATCAGATTTCCAAAGCCTTTCTCTTATTTGGGATGTGTCAAAGATCTAAGGAGCTTCAAGAACTCCAGGCAATGCTTACACCCCAAATATTAGTGCAGAATCAGATTATAATGTAGTGTGGAAGGGCCATCCCTCAAATGTCCAAGTTCAGAGGAAACTTAAGGTCCCAAGGCAAGGCTCATAGGAGGGGGGCAGAACTTAGAGGCTAGGAGTATGTGTAAGTGCAATAGAGGGGAAACGGGAAGCAGGTGGTCATGCCAAGCAATTTGGGGTGATGGCATACCCCTAACCAACCTGTCAGCCTTAGAAATTAGAGAGTTAGGATCTATTGAAGGTCAGGTTCAGCCCTGGACAGCAATTTGGGTGTTGCTAGAATATACCTTAACTCAGCACACATAGGGGAATGGGGTATGGGGGAACTGAAAGAGACAAGAGCAGGCTGTGGGCAAACCCAGCAATAGGGAATACTAACATGCCCACAAGCCTGTTACACTATTTAGAGGCTAGGATCTAGAGGATCTGGTTTTAATCCATTGACAATAACTTGTATATTGCCATATCTTAAACCATAACCCAAACACATAAAGGGGGTCGGGAGTAGGGATTCATTGCAGAAACAGATAGCAAGACATAAACGTATTGCTTTAAATGTTGAACTCTACAAAATAGTAAAGCAGACATTGATGTTAAAGCTTGTAAACAACCACAATTGGGGTGATGCTGGAATAAAAATTAGGACATACAAGTTTCAGTGAAATAAATAAATGAAAGCAGGAGTCTTGTTAGCCAAATTTGCAAGAAAGCAATACAATAGATCTCAGAACAGAGTAGAGAATTGAAAGAGTATTGTAATCGGGGGTGTATGTGTAAGAGAATGCAATTCAAAGTGTATGTTTAAGAGTATGCAATTCAAAGTGTATGTGCAAGACTATGCAATTCAAAGTTTGTCTTGTGAAAAAGGGTTGTCTATTTATAGTGTGAAAGTCATGAGAAATAAGGTAAGAAAATAATTGAAGTCTGATTTTCAATCAATCATATAAGAATCCTTTTAATTAAGGGATTCAACGAATATTTTCCCAGCAGTATAATAAGGGAAAGTACATAGAATCTATTTAAGGAAACAAACCAATACTACACGGTTTGTACAAAAAAGGGAAAGGGAATCAATCAGTAAAACCAAAATTACATGCTTACTCGAATTAATTAGGTCAAGAAAAAGGGTAAAGAAAGATTCACTTAGGGAAAATCAGGAACAATCAAGTAAACACCATCAAAGGGATTCAGAATCAATTAGTAGTTGGAAAAACCTTTTGAAAGAAGAGTTCTCATATATAAAGTACACAGAAATGTGAATCAAGAAGAGACAGTTAAGTTTTGTAAAAGAGAGAGAAGTTCAGAATCATAAAAACTCAGAATCACAAGCAAAGTGATACAAGTTCAATTTGCAGACTCATAGAGAGCCTGAGAGTCCAAGGTCCCAAAGCGGAGCCGTAACGCGAACAAAAAGAATCAAAATCATCAAAGGAAACCTCCAAATCCTAGGGTTTCAAAATTGAATCTGACATGGAAGTGAGAAAGTAAGCCATTTGCTTCAGAGTCTCAACAAAGCAGATATGCTAGCGTGTATAATGACAAAGGAAGAAGAATCATGAAGAACATATTTTGAGAAAACTCGGAACCTAAACATGTTCAAAAGAAAGAGATAATACAAATGTGAACACAAGTAGATGAAGCATGTAAGAACACGAACAGAGTCCATTTAACAAATATCAAATAACTTACTGGTAAACACACATAGTTAAAGAGTAGAGAAAACATAGCAAGATTAACAGGAGTAACATGCATGGTAGAAAAGAACAGGTAGAAGACAGTACATGCGTAACAAAGAAATTACACGAACAGGCTATGAACAAACACATATAAAGCAAAGAAGAAGAAATATCAGAAAGATTTTCCCAACAAAAATCCTTTCAGAAACCCTAAAATTGAAGAGAAATGATTTTGAAATGAAGCTTTTAGGGAGAACACTTTATATGGGAAGAAAAGCATAGATACCGTATAGATCTAGACAAATACGATGAAAGAATCTTGAATTGCTTAGGGTTTTGGAGAAACCCTAGAAATGAGAACGGCTTGGAAACAGGTCCGATCTCGAGTTGGAGAGGTCAATAGTCAGGTTCTTGGACCTTGGATATGCCAGGGAAAGGTCGGAGATGGTGGGAAACCTCGATTCGGTAAAGGTTTGAGTGAAGACCTTCGAAGTCTGGCCTCGAACCTTCGAGCATCAGGCATGTAGGAGCAGTAGGAGGTGAGAATAGGGTTTCCATTGCCTAAGAAGCCATGAATTCCGGCAAGCTTTGGGGTGAGGATGACGAGAAGCTGCTGGGTTAGGGGAAGGGTCGAGAGAGTCAGAGAGATGAGAGGATCCAAAGGTGGCTACCAGAAGGAAATGGGGGATTCGGACTGGGTTAGGTAAATTAAAAAGGAAAGAGGAGATCGTGACCGTTGATCAGATTGATCAACGGTCTGGATTAAAAGAGCCTTGGGTCGGGTAGGATAAATAAGTTATTGGGTTGGGTTAGACGGGATTGGGTTGTTCCAATTTTGAGCTTGAAATTGGGTAAGTTTCATGCTAAAATTGAAATGTGAATGGGGCTACAATTGAAATGAATTGGGGATATATTTTAAATAGCCAGTTTTTTTCCTTTTATTTAAAAAAATAGTAAAAACAATTTTAAAATTAAATTAAAAGTATCGAGTCAGTAATAACATATAAATATTAATCGAAAAATATTGGAACCAATTTTTTAATTATAAAATGCAGTTAATCTTAAGATAGACTAAACTTGCAATTACATGCAATTTAACTTTAGAACTATCAAATAAATTTGTAAAAATATACAAAAATCTACTTAATTATATTTTGGTGTAAATATGAGAATAAAATAAGTTATTCAACAAAATGATAACCTTGGGAATAATTATTGTTTTTTTGTATTGCCAGAACAAATATTAAATTGATTTTTAAAATCTTTAAAAATTGGGGAAAAAAATACTAAAACACTTGGGTATGCTCATATATGCATATATATATGTTATTTTGAAGGTATTTTGCACACAAAAAATACATAGAGGAAAAATTAGGTATCAACAACTGCCCCTCTTTACCTGGGAAGGATGAAAAAGTTGTCGGATAAAGATATGATGGCCAATTTTGACCGAAAGAAATGATTTGCAAAGAATTTTGACCGAGCTCTGGCCCCTGAGCTACCTACATATCCTTGGTTTTACAAGAATCAGGCCATATGTAGTTCAGGATCCATCGTCGGAGTAGGCCGATAGAGTTTTCTAAGAACGGACGCGATATTTTGGATAGTTAAAGTCTTATAGGCTGCGGGAACCGGAGCAGGATCGCTCTTGCTGAGATGGCCGTTGCTAGCCGGTGTACCTGCAAATGGATAATACCAACATATATTGTATGTAAATTAAACGTGATGCAAGTTCCCATTGGACCATGAATGTTGTCTTTGGACGGTTAGGATGACGTCCCCGGACCTTGACGTCCTGGGCCATAAAGTGTATGATATAGGATTCATAGGCAAATGATGCCTCCGAACAATGATGCCTTTGAATAATGATATGTTAAAGATAAAATGAGGTCCTTAGGCCATGGCATGGTGTTCTCGGGCTATGAAGATGGTGCCTCCGAACAATGATGCCTTTGGACAATTTGGTGATCTTTCAGCCCATGAAAATGCAGAAGGTAGTGATCTTTCAGCCAATGTAATATGTAAATGGAGTGGCGATCTTTCAGCCATGCAAGGAAAATAAAGTGGCGATATTTCAGTCATGCAAGATTTGAAAAAATGCGGAGATGTTTTAGCCAATGCGGAATGGATATAGAGCTTAGTCCCGAAAGGCAGAAAGGTAGCCTTATGCATTGCAGAAAATGCAGGATGGAGACAGTTCTTAGTCTCGGAAGGCGGAAAGGTAGCCTTATGCAATGCAGGAAATGCAGGATGAAGACAGTGCTTAGTCTCGAAAGGAAGAATAGTAGCCTTTTGCAATGCAGGAAATGCAGGATGGAGAGAGTGCATAGTCTCGGAAGGTAGAATAGTAGCCTTATGCAATGCGAGAAATGCAGATGGAGGTAGAGCTTAACCTCAGAAGGCAGAATAGTAGCCTTATGCAATGTAAGAAATGAAAATGGAGGTAGAGGTTAACCTCAGAAGGCAGAATAGTAGCCTTATGCAATGCAAAGAAAATGTAGACGGAAACAGTGCTTGGTCTCGAAAGGCAGTAAGATAGCCTTATAATGCAGAGAAGATGCAGATGGAGACAATGCTTAGTCTTGGAAGGCAGAATAGTAACCTTATGCAATGCAGGAAATGTAGGATGGAGAAAGAGCTTAGTCTCGAAAGGCAGAATAGTAGCCTTATGCAATGCAGAGAAGATGCAGATGGAGACTGTGCCTTGTCTAGGAAGGCAAAATAGTAGCCTTATGCAATGCAGGAAATGCAGGATGGAGCGGAGCTTAGTCTCGGAAGGCAGAATAGTAGCCTTATGCAATGCGAGAAATGCAGATGGAGGTAGAGCTTAACCTCGGAAGGCAGAATAGTAGCCTTATGTAGTGCAAGCAATGTTAAAGGCAAGTAATGGTAAAATCTCTTAGCTGAGCTGATAGCTGATAGTCGATTGCAATGTTGTGGATGCTGGGGATGTCATATGCGGATAGCAATTGTAGATAGGTGATGGTTCTGAGAGTTGTATTCTCGAGGAGTGTGAGTGTATAAATATATCCGATGATTATGTGACTCGGGTGCCTGCGTCCAAAGACAAATCGTGAGTTTTGTAAAGGGGGAAGGTTAGTTCGTCTCCCCGTGGACTTCGCTTGACCTTATTGGTGCTGTGTATCATTGGGGTAGCGTTGCTAAGAAAAGAAATTCAGATAATATTCATGCATGATTTAGTAAAAATGTAACGTAAATACATAATTGAAAATAATAGTTTTCTTTTTAGATGAACCGACAACTGCGACGTGGTTCAAGACATTGCAACCCCTTTCATTCTAGAATTTTGAGGGTCCTCCTTAAAATTCTGCCCCAGTTTACTTGGCTGGTGCTTCTGTCGGCTGCATGCGATGAATGGCTGACGATCAACTTTGGAATTTTGAGGGTCCTCCACAAAATTAATGAAATTTTTATTGAATTGTGACCGAACCCATAGGGGTGCCTACGTATCCCTTCTTAAACGGGAATCAAGTCAGGCGTAGTTCAAATTACATCATAAAGAAATCATAAAGGATTACACATAATAACGCTTGACTGCATCTGAATTAATTGGCTTTGGCTAGACATCTCCATCTATTTCTATGAGTATAAGGGATCCTCCTATTAAGACCCGGTGAACCATGTACGGGCCTTGCCAGTTAGGAGACAACTTTCCTTTGGCTTCATCCTAATGTGGGAAAATTTTCATCAACACCAGCTGCCCTGGAGCAAACTTTATCGGCTTGACTCTTTTGTTGAAAGCTCTGGACATTCTGTTGTGATAAAGCTGACTGTGGAAAACTACAGTCATTCTTTTCCAATCTATAAGAGCCAGCTACTCGTAGCGACTCTTTACCCATTCTGTGTCACCAAGTTCTGCTTCCTCCATGATCCTCAAGGAGGGAATTTCTACTTCGATAGGAATGACCGCCTCTGTACCATAAAATAGCATGTAGGGAGTTGCCCCAGTTGAGGTGTGGACTGTGGTGCGGTATCCCAATAGAGCAAATGATAATTTATCATGCCATTGCTTATGCTTTTCTATCATTTTCCTCAGTATCTTCTTGATATTCTTGTTGACCGCTTCTACAACTCCGTTCATTTGAGGTTTGTATGTTGTAGAATTCTTGTGTTTAATATTGAAGGTTTCATACATAGTTTTTGTGTTTAATATTGAAGGTTTCATACATCGTTTTCATCAGATCATTGTTGAGATTGGAACCATTATCAGTAATGATTGACTCTGGGATGCCGAACCGACAAATGATACGAACGCAGACAAAGTCTGCCACGACTTTCTTAGTCACTGCTTGTACGATGTTTCTTCAACCCATTTCGTGAAATAATCAATTGCCACTAGAAAGAATTTGTGCCCGTTTTATGCGGCGGTTCCATAAGGTCAGTGGCTTTCTTGGACTTGACAATGACGTCATCTACATATACCTCGATCTCTTTGTGTATCATGTCATGAAAAATGGTAGTCATGGCTCTCATGTAGGTGGTCCCAGCATTCTTAACCCAAAGGGCATCATCTTTTAACAATACATCCCCCACGGCATAATGATAGCTGTTTTCTCAGCGTCTTCCTCATCTATCCATATCTGGTGATATCCAGCAAAATAATCAACAAACGACTGCAGTTCATGCTTGGCGCAGTTTTCAATTAGAATGTGTATATTTGGCAAGGGGAAGTCATCTTTTGGACTGGCCCGGTTGAGCTCCCAGTTGTCGACATAGACCCTGACCTTCCCATCTTTCTTCGGCACAGGCACAATGTTGGCTAACCATGTTGGATATTCTACCACCCTGAGAACTTTGGCTTTGACTTGCTTGGTAACTTCTTCCTCAATTTTCAAACTCATTTCAAGCTTGAAGTTTCTGAGTTTTTGCTTTACGAGTGGACAAGTCAGATCTGTTGGCAGTTTGTGAGGTACAATGGATGTACTGAGACCAGTCATATCATCATACGACCAGGCGAATATGTCCTCATACTCCCTTAGAAATTCCATGTACTCTTTATTTTTTGATGGTGACAGATGAGAATTGATGCGCGTCTCTTTGACATTCTCCACATATCCCAGGTTAACGACCTCAATTTCGTCCAAATTAGACATAGGCTTATTCTCAAAATCCTCAACCTCTTTAACGACCTCTTCTGGTATATCATCCTTTTCTGAGTCTATGTCCGTTTGTTCCGTTGTCTCATTGCAAGTCACAATCGGTGGTTCATCAAGATAATTAATAGTAATGTTGTGTAAATAAAGTAAACGATAGAGAAAATAATAAGACCAAGATTTTTAAGAAACTAAAATGCTTTGATAAATTTCATCATAATTTAGAACATTGGCGCTCTTTTCAAATTTTAAGGAAATACAGAAAGAAAATCAACTAGCAAAAAGTGAAAGATAATGCATGTGCTTTGTTCAGCCTGGCTACCCCGAAACTCTCCGAACTCCGGTGGTTCTGATGGACCAATTACTAAGATGCTCTCCTCAGCTCACAGCTTGTATAGAAGGGCCTTCCTCCCCTTCCTGCCCATAAATGACGCAACAGTCCATATTATCATCTTCCAGAAACAAATTCCTTATAGCTGCCAATGCTTCCTCTTCTTCTGACCCATATATGATGTCTATTGGCTGGAAAGTCTGCTCCAGGTGAGGTATCGGATGTCCAGTGGATAGTAGGGGCTGTTCCAAGGTGGTGACCATTGGTTGAACTTTTCCCAAGTGTTTTCATATCCCAAACCGAAAATGGTGCCATGTTTCTTCAGCTTGATGGGTTTGGAAGTTCCTCGGAGGTTCTTGCCCAGTCCCTTTACGGGCTCATATCCACACCAATTCAGTATACTTTCAATCTTTTTATCCCACCATTTATCCTTGTCCATGGCATTGACTCGCTCAATGTGGTGGTAGATTTCTCCGCCTATTTTCCTTCTTCCTCCAATCACCGGGATGGTCTAACGACTGTATATGGGATTACTACCATCGCCGTGAATAATTACCTCTTGATGATTCAATTCAAATTTCACTGCTCGATGTAGGGTTGATGCTACAGCTCCAAGACATGAATCCAATGCCGTCCTAATAACAAGTTGTAAGATGTTAGGATATATATCACTTGAAAATCGATGTCGAACCAAGTTGGTCCCATCTGCAGACACAAACTGATTTCTCCAATAGTGGACCTTTGGGACCCATCAAAATCTTTGGCGTTGATGGTCCCATCCTTGATCTCATGCAGGCTTTTTCCCAGCGTTCTGAGAGTCACCAATGGACAAATAATGAGGCTGGACCCTCCGTCAATCAGAATTCTGGTCATGAAATAATTGTCGCATTGCACAGTGATGTGCAACGCCTTGTTGTGGCTCAAACCTTTCAGTCGCAGCTCATCTTCGTGGAATGTGATTTTATGACTCTCCAACACTTGCCCTACAGTTTTGCCATTTCTCCTCTAGTCATGTTGCTGGGTACATATGCCTCGCTCAGCAATTTCAATGAGGCATTCTTGTGGGCGTTAGAGCTTTGTAGCAGAGCTAAGATGGAGATCTGGGCTGGCGTCTTGTTCAACTGATCAATGACCGAGTACTCCTTTGCTTGTATCTTCCTCCAGAGCTCCCCAGGCTCGATTTCAGTGATGGTTGGTCATCTAGAGGTTTGCTTACTGGACTCAGCTAGATTTTCTAGAGTGTAAAACCTGCCGGTTCTGGTCATACCTTGTGCCGCAATTGCTTCTCCAGATTTGGTCTTCTCTTCCCTCCTTGCTTCGGTCGTGTAATCCCACGATATGGATTTTGAGTGGAATGGTGTTATGTCTGACATTGCTATCAGAATGGGCACCCTTGGAGGTAACATAGCAACCTCAAATGGCGCAGGTGCTTTTGGAGCTCCAAACTCGATCTCAATTGGACTGGGCGCCTTTGCAGAAGAAGGCGTTTCGAACTCGAGTGGTATAGACATGTTTACTTCATCGACCCCTCAGCAATCAATCCAATCGATCCTTTGGGGTCCCAATCATCTTCTATATCGATCATGTGAATGCCTCCACCCTTGTGGTCGGGCAGAGGGTTGTTGTGAATATTAGGAGCAGGCTCCTTCACCACGATGATCTTGTTTTCGATCAGAGCTTGGATCTTATCCTTTAGTGAGCGACACTCATCAATGGTATGCCCCTTCATGTCGTTATGGTACGTACAGGTTTTGTTCGAGTTGACCTATTAGGAAGGATTTTCTGGAGTAATAGCAAGGATAGGGGTAACGTAACCAGCTGCTTTGAGCCTTTCATACAGCTGGTCAATTGGTTCGGCAATGGCTTTGTACTGTTTGGGAGGTCTGCGGTCGAAGTTGGGTCGAGGTCCAGGATAGTTTTGGCGAGTGGAAGGTGATTGGTAGTGAGAGGGTTGAGTATTATAAGCTTGGTATACAGGTGCGTGATAAGAATATCTGGGTGAAATGGGTTGATATCTGGGAAGTGGAGATGATTGGTAAGCGGGTGGTGGAATTTTGTAGGGGGTGCTTGGTAATTTGGGGTAGGTTGATATGTGAGTGGAGGTGATGGGTAAGTTTAGTATTTTATTGGGGATTTTGTTCTCTGTGCGACCACCACGACACTCATATCCCTCTTCTTGGATGTGCCACCAGACTGTAGAGCCTTGTTGGTAGCCTATAATGCTTCAAAATTGGCAATCATACCACTTTTAATGTCTTCCTTGATCCATTCTCCTGACTTGATGATATCGGAAAATTTCTGGTCCTCGATCAACATCAACCTCTCATAATATTGTGGTTTTGAGCTCGGACGAAAAACCTGTTCTTCTTCTAAGGCCGGCCTGACCTTAGCAGCCTCTGACCTCCAATGAGTAGCATACTCGCGGAATATTTTTGTAGGTTTCTTTTTCACATTCTGGATGTAGAATACGCCTAGTGCATTCTCCGTATTGAATCTAACCTGTCCATGAAATCGGATGCCATACCTACCCAGTTTGTCCACTTCTTGGGGTCTTGGCTAATGTACCAAGATAAAGCATCCCCTTTCAGACTTCTCATAAAGAGCTTCATGCGGATCTTTTCCGACTCCGACCAGCTTGTCGCAGTACATCCTTAGATGGACTCTGGGATCCCCTGTGCCGTCGAACATTTCAAATTTGGGAGGTTTGTACCCCTCAGGAAGTTTGAAATCTGGTTGAATGCAAAGGTCTTCATAATTCAGCCCCACGATACTTTTGTTTTGTTCGACATCCCGGACTCGGCTAGTTAACTTCTTGAGCTCCGCTGCCAGGTTTCTGATAAGAGAGTCTTTGTCGTCAGATTCTAGTGCGCTTGAAATTGGCTGAGTATAGTGTGGCATGGTTTCGACATAAATGGGAGTGTTGTGGGGATGATCATTTGTGGAGTTTAGTGGTTCAGGAATGAGCAATGGATTGTTGTGGCATATGTTGCAGTGTTGGGCGTGAATGGGTTGTTTTTGTGGTTTCGGGACGTTCTTTGGAGGTGTGGGCTTTTGAGCATTGGGAAAGTTGATATCTGGAGTGGTAAGGGAAAATGACAAGTTCGCCAAGTTTCGAACTTGGTCCTGTTCTTCCTTTCAATAACTTCTGTTCGAGCTGGGCGAAACTTTCTTTGGAAACCTGAATACCCTGAGTAACCTCTACCCTTTCAACTGAGTTCTCCTTCCAGATGTTGTTCAAGTCCTCCATTTTTGCTTTGTTCCTATTTCTAATAGGACGAGGAGGAGGAGGAGGTGGAGGGCCCTTAGATCTTGCGGAGTAGGATGATGATGCCAGAGTGCACAAACTAACCTTTTGGGGAGGGGAATAAAACAAAAAGTAAAACAAATAGGTAATAAGTTAGTGTGGATCATGAGGAGAAAAACATTGCAATATTTAACACATAGTGCAAGAATATAAATCGTGTCCTAATTTGGGAGCCTCGTTGTGCCCGAGGTAGGCCTAGTGACAAGTTGATTTGAAGAACTTATAATGCTAAATGCCTCATTTTATTGTTAAAATAAGACAAATCCCAAAACAACACTAAAATAGCAGAAATAAAATGTCACTAACGGGCGTGGGCCTTATTACATTCATAACACAAAAAAGTAAATTTCTATCTACTTGGTCCCAGAAGGACCTTCCTCAGGTTGAATGTTCTCTTCGATCAGATCCTCCAGATTTTCCAGTAAAAATGCATTCGCCAGGCATTCTCCTTCGCCTTTCTCAGCATTTTGACAATCAGTAACTCTTTCCTCACTTTCCCTTCCAACTCCAGCAGACTGTATTCCATATATTCCAGCTCTCACTAGTCCTAGTGACTCTCTCTTTCCATTCGTTGATTTGGTTACTTGATGGGAGGTTCCTCCACCAGGTCAACAAGAGTGAGGGTATGTTGACCATACCGAAGTCGGGAACTTTTTCATTCATTTCCTGCGAAACTAAAGGGTTAGACCCTTACCCCCTGTCAGACTCGACTATTTAAACAATTAATTTGCATAAACGGCATTTAGTTCTCCGAATAAATGCACAGACGTGATGGTGACCGTTTGGGTTCCAAGGAAACCCAGTGGACTTTGCACAAGGCTATCTTAAAGAGTCATTATGTGGACGACATAATTGACTCGGCTAGGTTTGAACATGATGCATGCACAGTTAAATAGAGTAAGGTTTCTATGGAGTATTATACTGGTACCCTTGAGCGGACAACTTAAGAGGGAAAGGCACGGAACCGTCGACTGCACCGCATGTCAGTATCGAATAAAGATACCAAATGAAAGCAATAAGAAAGCAATAAAGTCACTAATAACATAAAGTGGTAAAAGCCTTAAAGAATCCCCAGCAGAGTCTCCATGCTGTCGCGCCCCCTTTTTCTAAAGTCGAAATTGGGTTTGTGACATTTAGGAGGGCAACTCGTTCCCTTTTGAGAATTGGGTTTTAAAGTTCGAAGAGTCTCCACCTAATGATTAAGTACATTGGGACACTAAGAGGGTTTGAGTTGAAGAAACCAGAGTTCGGGTAAGGGCTAGAAATTATCTCGAGGGGAAGGTGTTAGGCACCCCTCAAGATCCACTAGTATGGTCATGACCATGTTATAATTGTGACTTTACAAATAAGCAATTAGGGCTCAAATAAAAGGGCTTTCTCTCAAGTTTAAACTTATTTATGAAAAAGATAAGGCAGAATTTTGTGAAAAAGATTCAAAACTCTTATAGAGAAAACAAGTAAGAAAACACATAAAAGGAGGGGAGTCCTATGTTTATAATTAATATGGATCACATCAATATAATATCCAACAATCACTCCTCAGAAGAGGGGTCGCACGTGATATTAGCGCACAGGTAATCATATCCATATCTACACTTTCCACCCCGTTAAGGTATTAAAGCGTGGAATAGTATCGTTACTTATTGCATGCTACTACCCGTCCCAATCCTATCAGTCCCCGAGGCATATGGGACTACTAATTCTAAAAGGGAGGGAGTTGGAGTCTTTTGAGAGTTCTCAAAGGGTAAAATGCTAAGGCGACAATCAAAACATATACAGCAAGTATTGGGAAAGCAATTAAGCAGATACGGCTCAAATAAATTTCCTTGAATCAAAGGAAAGCATATAGTTTAGCATGTCTTACACATACTGGTTATGGTCTGAATTAAAACATAAACGTTAAGGCAGGCTGATTTATCCCATATTTTCAGATAAGAATTCGAAATTAGGCATGCCTGCTAGTTGTAATTATAAAAAACTAATGCAGTTATAGTTTTTACCCAAAAGCTTGCCTAGGTGTTAAACGAAACATATAGGCATGATGTCTATTAGTTTAAAATGAAATAAACTGATTGTAGAAAAGAATTGTCGATTGCAGCAACGTTATTGCTACTAATTTTTAGACTTGACGATTCAGGTTTGGTTGATAGCTCCTATAGGCATGCTTTCTAGACGTCACTAATTTTAAGTGCTATTATCATGCATAAATCCTATAGGAAGGTCATCTATATGCAATTGGTTATTCAAATCCTATAACGGGTTTGCCTAGTGACAGATGCATATGCAAAAATGCGGAAGTCCTATAGGCATATCATCTATATGCAATTAGTTATTCAAATCCTATAACAGGTTTGCCTAGTGACAGATGGATATGCTAAAATATAGAAGTCCTTTAGGCATATCATCAATATGAAGAATTTTAGAGATGACTTATAGACATGATATCTATATGAAGTGCAAAAAAACCTATGGCCATGGTATCTATATGAGATGCAGTATTTCAGATGTAGTAATTCCCTATGAACATGGTATCTATATGAAATGCAGAATTTCAGAAGTAGCAATTCCCTTTGAACATGGTATCTATATGAAATGAAGAATTTTAGAAGTAGTAATTCCCTATGAACATGGTATCTATATGAAATGCAGAATTTTAGAAGTAGTAATTCCCTATGAACATTGTATCTATATGAAATGCAGAATTTCAGATGTAGTAATTCCTTATGAACATGGTATCTACCCCTTTGCATGCATGATTGACCCTCCCTTTTTCACTAACACCCCAGCGGTTTATTACAAGGTTATTACAGACCAGAATGAATAAGAAAAGATAAAAATACATCAGAAATTAAAGATTCCAACCCCGAAGAGCCTAATTCAGACCTCAAGTCTGAAATATGACATAAACCAACTTCCAAAGATTAGATTTCCAAAGCCTTTCTCTTATTTGGGATGTGTCAAAGTTTCAAGGAGCTTCAAGAACTCCAGGCAATGCTTACACCCCAAATATTAGTGCAAAATCAGATTATAATGTAGTATGGAAGGGCCAGCCCTCAAATCTCCAAGTTCAGAGGGAACTCAAGGTCACAAGGCAAGGCTTAGAGGAGGGGGGAAGAACTTAGAGGCTAGGAGTATGTGTAAGTGCAATAGAGGGGAAATGCAAGCAGGTGGTCATGCCAAGCAATTTGGGGTGCTGGCACACCCCTGACCAACCTGTCAGCTTTAGAAATTAGAGAGTTAGGACCTATTGAAGGACAGGTTCTGCCCTGGACAGCAATTTGGATGCTGCTAGGATATACCTTAACTCAGCACACATAGGGGAATGGGGTATGGGGGAACTGAAAGAGACAAGAGCAGGCTGTGGGCATACCCAACAATAGGGAATACTAATATGCCCACAAGCCAGTTACACTATTTAGAGGCTAGGATCCAGAGGATCTGGTTTTAATCCATTGACGATAACTTGTATATTGCCATATCTTAAACCATAACTCAAACACATAAAGGGGGTAGGGAGTAGGGATTCACTGCAGAAACATATAGCAAGACATAAGCGTATTACTTTAAATGTTGAACTCTACAAAATAGTAAAGCAGACATGTATGTTAAAGCTTGTAAACAAACACAATTGGGGTGATACTGGAATCAAAATTAGGACATACCAGTTTCAGGGAAATAAATAAACGAAAGCAGGAGTCTTGTTGGCCAAATTTGCAAGCAAGCAATACAAAAGATCTCAGAAGAGAGTAGAGAATTGAAAGAGTATTGTAATCGGGGGTGTATGTGTAAGAGTATGCAATTCAAAGTGTATGTTTAAGAGCATGCAATTCAAAGTGTATGTGCAAGACTATGCAATTCAAAGTGTGTCTTGTGAAAAAGGGCTGTGTATTTATAGTGTGAAACTCATGAGAAATAAGGAAAGAAAATAATTGAAGTCTGATTTCCAATCAATCATATAAGACTCCCTTTAATTAAGGGATTCAAATTCAAACGGGTAAAACAATTAAGGGAAGGGATTTTGAAAGAATATTTTACCAGCAGTATAATAAAAGGTAAGTACAGAGAAGTTATTTAAGGAAACAAACAAATAGTACACGGTTTGTACAAAAAAAAGGAAAGGGAATCAATCAGTAATACCAAAATTACATTCTTACTCGAATGAATCAGGTCGAGAAAAAGGGTAAAGAAAGGTTCACTTAGGGAAAATCAGGAACAATCAAGTAAACACCATCAAAAGGATTCAGAATCAATTAGTAGTTGGCAAAACCTTTTGAAAGAGGAGTTCTCATATATAAAGTACACAAATATGTGAATCAAGAAGAGACTGTCGAATTATGTAAAAGAGAGAGGACTTCAGAATCATAAGAACTCAGAATCATAAGAAAAGAGATACACGTTCAATTTGCAGACTCATAGTGAGTTTGAGAGTCCAGGTCCCAAAGCGGAGCCTTAACTCGAACACATAAGAATCAAAATAATTAAAGGAAACCCCTAAATCCTAGGGTTTCAAAATTGAATCAGTCATGGAAGTGAGAAAGCAAGCCATTTGCTTTAGAGTCTCAACAAAATAGATATGATAGCGTGTTGAATGACTAAGGAAGAAGAATCATGAAGAACATATTTTGAGAAAACTCGGAACCTCAACAAGCTCAGAAGAAAGAGATAATACAAATGTAACACAAGTAGATGAAGCATGTAAGAACATGAACAGAGTCCAGTAAACAAAAATCAAATAACTTAATGGTAAACACGCATAGTAAAAGAGTACAAAAAACATAGCAAAGATTAACAGGAGTAAAATGCATAGTAGAAAAGAAAAGGTAGAAGACAGTACATGCGTAATAAAGAAATCACACGAGCAGGGTATGAACAAACACACATAAATCAAAGAAGAAACAATATCAGAAAGATTTTTCCTAAAATAAATCTTTTCAGAAATCCTAAAATTGAAGAGAAACGATTTTGAAAAGAAGCTTTTGGGGAAAACACTTTAGATTGCAAGAAAAGCATAGATACCATATAGATCTAGAAAAATACGATGAAAGAACCTTAAATGTCTTAGAGTTTCGGAGAAACCCTAAAAATAAGAAAGGCTTGGAAATAGGTCTGATCTCGAGTCGGAGAGGTCAAGAGTTAGGTTCCTAGGCCTTGGATATGCCGGAGCAATGACGGAGATGGCTGGAAACCTAGATTCGGTGAAGGTCTGAGTGAAGACCTTCGAAGTCTGGCCTCGAACCTTTGAGCATCAGGCATGTAGGAGCAGTATGAGGTGAGTATAGGGTTTCAATGGTCTGGGAAGCCATGGATTCCGGCGAGCTTTGGGGTGAGGATGACGAGAAGCTGCTAGGGTTAGGGGAAGGATGGAGAGAGTATGAGAGATGAGAGGATCCAAAGGTATCTAATAGAAGGAAATGGGGGGGTTAGGGCTGGGTTAGGTAAATTAAAAAGGAAAGAGGAGATCGTGACCGTTGATCAGATTGATCAACGGTCCGGATTAAAAGAGCCTTAGGTCGGGTAGCATAAACGGGTTATTGGGTTGGGTTAGACGGGATTGGGCTAGTCCGATTTTGAGCTTGAAATTGGGTAAGTTTCAGTCTAAAATTGAAATGTGAATGGGGCTACAAATGAAACGAATTGAGGCTATATTTTAAATAGCCAGTTTTCCCTTTTATTTAAAAAATTAGTAAAAATGATTTTGAAATTATTTTCAAAGTACCGAGTCAGTAAATAACATATAAATATCAATTTAAAAATATTAGAACTAATTTTACAATTATAAAATGCAGTTAATCTTAAGATAGGCTAAACTTGCAATTATATGCAATTTAACTTTAAAACTACTAAATAAATTTGTAAAAATATACAGAAATTACCTTAATTATATTTTGGTGTAAATATGAGAATAAAATAATTTATTTACCAAAATAATAACCTTGGGAATAATTATTGTATTTTTGTATTGCAAAAACAAATAATAAATTAATTTTTAAAATATTTAAAAATTAGGGAAAAATACTAAAACACCTGGGTATGCTCATATATGCATATATATATTATTTTGAGGGTATTTTACACATAAAAAATACATAGAGGAAAGTTGGGTATCAACAGTAGTTCAACTCATAGTGCGCGGGGATCTACCGGAATCCCGATCAGTTGTCCCAAATGTAAATACTCAATACTAGGGGAATCTACCAGGTGCAGTCCCGTAGTTCCAATATAAAAGTGTAGGCGGATCTCCCAGAATGCAAATTCGTAGTCCCAAAGTAAACATACAGGGGGATCTCCCGGGATACCATCCCGTAGTCCCAAAATTAAACACACAGCAGCAACACGAAGAATACTCAATTCAATTCAAATTTCCATACCAAAGTAAAACCGGTATCTCTAACCTGGCATGCTGCACATAATCCAAATAAGGCAAATTGAGCAAGTAAGGCAATTAAGTCAATTAGACATGCTTCCCCAAGCAAACAACAGGCTTAAATTGCAAGTAGTATAAACAGGAAAAGAAACACAATCCTAAGTACTTAATGAAAATCAGAATTTTAGACAATTAGCACAATTAGACACTCATCACTTCACGTACAAGGCATTTCAAACATCAATAATACCATATCCTAGGGAAGTTTCCCCCACACAAGGTTAGACAAGCCACTTACCTCGAACCGGCTCAAAATCAACCCGAAACCACGCTCTTGCCTCGAGTACTCTACTCCAAATGTCCTGAATCTATTCAATTCAATTGCTTAATATAAATAACACTTCGAATAACTGATTCTACAAATAAATTCTAAGCTAATACGTGAAATTAGGTAAAATGACCAAAAAGCCCTCCGAGCTCACATCTCGGAATCAGGTAAAATTTGCATTTTCAATATCCTCATACCCTCACGAGTCTAACCATATTAAAATTACCAAAATTGGACCTCAAATGGTCTCTCAAAACACCACTCAAAGATCTCCAATTAACCAAGTCCTAACCCCCAATTTACCACTGATTTTTCTTAAATTTTTATGCTTAAAATGATAAAAATCACCATAACAATGTGTTTAGGTTCCAAAAATCTTACCTCCTTGAACCTTCCTTGAATCCTTTCTCAAAAACCTCCAAAAAGCTGAAAAATCCGAATGAAAATGGTGAAAGAATGGGCAAAAATCGCGACTGAACCTTTGTATATGTTCTGGCCTAGAACTTCTGCACTTGTGGACACTTCCCCGCACCTACGGACAACCATCTGTGGTCCCTGGTGTGCATCTGCGAGATTTCATCAATTCCCTTGGGCCGCACCTGCGCTCACGCGGGTGCGCTCGAACTACTACACCTGCGAAAACTGGTCTGCACTCACATGGCTGCATCAGCGGTCTCTCAGCCTCTTCTTCTGTGCCACACCTCCCGTCCCACACACAGAGGTGCGGTTATGACAGGAAACACAGTTCCGGCTGCCAACTGCAATTGCTTAACTCTTCGTCAACCATCTGAAATCATCCCGAGGCCCCCGAGACCTCAACCAAAAGCACGAACAAGTTATATACCACTGTCCAAACTTATACCAATCCTTAAAATACCTAAAACAACATTGAAACATCGAATCATCATTGAATTCAAGCCTAATAGTTGCAAAAACAATTATGCTTTCGATCAAAAACTCTATGAAACCTCGTCCGAATGACCTGAAATTTTGCACACGCGTCACATTCAACACTACGGAGCTACTCCAACTTCCAGAATTCCATTCCAACCCCTATATCAAAATCTCACTATAGACCCAGAAACTTCAAAAATTCAACTTTCGGCATTTCAAGCCTAAATGAGCTACGGACCTCCAAAACACAATCCGAACACGCTCCTAAACCCGAAATCACCCAACAGATCTAACAGAATGTGTTTCGAGCTCGTCTTCACACTTCTTCAACTACGGTCCAAATTCTAAAACTTAAACTCTCATTTAGGGACTTAGTGTCCCAAAACTCTCCGAATTTCCAAATAAATCTTCCCGGCAACTCACAATAGTAGAAACAAACACGAAGAATGCAGTTAATAGGGGATTGGGGCATTAATTCTTAAAACGAATGTCCAGGTCATTACAAGATAGGGCTTAGGGGTCACGAAGGGCTTTCCTTGGGGTCATAATGGGGACTGGTAGTGGAATGAATAGGTCCAAGGTAAAATAGAAACCAAGAAAGCTATGCTTATTTGAAGCTAGTGGAGAGTATAAACGAGGAGGAAAGAAGGAATTACCGAGAGTGTTACAAAAATTCAAAGAAAGAGGCAAAGTTAGAACTTATGGCAGCTAAGATGCGTTTATTTGTTTGTAAAAGGACCTGGGGGTAAAAGAGGGGGCAAGAAATTATTCCGGCTGACCAAGGAGAGGGAGAGGAAGGCCCATGACTTAGACCAAGTCAAGTGAATCAAGTACAAGGATGGAAATTTATTGATGGACGAGGCACTTATTAGAAGAAAATGGAAGAAATACTTCCATAAACAATTGAATGAAGAGGGGGATAAAAGCATTGTGCTGGGTGAGTTAGAGCACTCCGAGAGTCGAAAGGATTTTGGGTACTGTAGGAGGATTAAGGTAGAGGAGGTAGAAGGGGTGATGCATGAGAAATACAGGGGAAGAGCGACGGGGCCAGATGAAATCTCGGTAGATTCTAGAAGAGCACGAGGCGAGCAGAATTGGAGTTGCTTACTGGGCTGTTTGAAGTTATTTTTAGCATGAAGAATATGCCTGAAGAATGGAGGTGGAGTATGATGGTTTGTCTTTATAAGAACAAGGGTGATATAAAAAATTGCAATAATTACATGGGTATCAAGTTGTTGAGTAACACTATGAAGGTTTGGGAGAGGGTGGTGGAGGCCAAGGTGAGGAGGTGCGTATCTATTCCAGAGAATCAGTTTGGATTATGTTGAGGAGTTTGACTACGGATTGAATTCATCTAGTAAGGAGATTAGTGGAGAAATAAAAGGAGAGGGAGAAGGACTTGTATGTGGTTTTCATTGACCTTGAGAAACCCTATGATAAAGTTCTGAGGGAGGTTCCGTGAAGGTATTTGGAGGCTAGCAGCCTTCCGATAGCGTACAATAGTGTGATTAAGTATATGTTTGATGGTTCTAAAACTTAGATAAGGCATATGGGAGATGATTTAGAGCATTTCCCAATTGTGATGGGGCTACACTAGTGATCAACTCAACCTGTTTTTATTTTCCTTGGAGAAGAATGTACGGCACATCCAAGGGGAGGTGCATTGGTGAAAGCTATTTTTTGATGATATGATATTGATTCACGCGTGGTTGGAGGTTTGGAGACAATCCTTGAAGTCTAAAGGTTTAAAGCTGAGCATAATAAAAACTGAATACTTGGACTGCAAATTCAGTGAGGGAACCTATAAAACAGATATAAAGTTAAAGCTTGATGCTCAAGTTATCCTCAAGAGTGATAATTGTATGTATCTCGGGTCTATTATATAAGGTAATGGGGATATTGAAGAATATGTCGTACATTGAATCAGAGCGAAATGCATGAAATGGAGGCTCTCATCCGGTGTTTTATGTGATAAGAATGTGCTGCCAAGACTTGAGGGTAAGTTTTATAGAGTGGTGGTTTGACAGATTATGATGTATGAGGCTGAGTGTTGTCCAGTCAAGAACCCCTACGTGTAGAAGTTGATAGTAGCAGAGATGAGGATGTTGAGATGGAAGTGTGAGTATAATAGGAGAGATACTATTAAAAATGAAGTTATTCGGCATAGAGTGCGAGTAGCCTCCATGGAGGACAGGATGTGGTAGTTGAGGCTGAGATGATTCAGACATGTTAAGAGGAGAAGCATTGATGCTCCTTTTAGGAGGTGTGAGAGGTTTCCATGGCGAGTTTGAGAACAAGCCGAGGTAGGCCTAAGAAGTGCTGGGGAAAGGTAATTAGGCAAGACCTGGCGTTGTTTCAGCTCACTGAGGACATGAACCTTAATAGGAGGGTTTGGGTTGCGAATTAGGGTAGAAGATTAGTATATAGTTTCTTAGTTGCTCACCGTTAGTCTTAGTACCACGCATGTCCCTTCATATTCTTAGATCTTTATTGCGTTATGTGGTTTTGTTCTTCTTCTTTGAATGCAACCGTCTTCTTCTTTTCTTCTTCTTCTTTGAATGCAACCGTCTTCTTCTTTTCTTGTTGAACATTCTTTTCTAAGTGTGTTTTCTTCTTCTTTTTTTTTCTTCTTCTTCTTCTAAGTGTGTCTTCTTCTTCTTCTTCTTCTTTGAATGCAACCGTCTTCTTCTTTTCTTGTTGAAAATGCTTGTCTAAGTGTGTTTTCTTCTTCTTCTTCTTCTACTACTACCGTCTTCTTCTTTTCTTGTTGAACATGCTTGTCTAAGTGTGTTTTCTTAAACACAATTAAAGTATCTCAAAGATTCATCATAGGATATTTTGTTAAGATCCTGACATTCCAGTGCAATGACTTTGGGTTGCCAAATTGCAGGAAAACTTCTCAGAATTGTTCTGACTTGTTCCCGACTCTTGATTGGTCTACCAAATGATTTTAAGTCCCGAATGATTTTTCTGAATCTATAAAACATTTCCTCCACTGGTTCTCCATCATTCATTGAAACAATTCACAGTCTTGAACTAGGAGATTTATCCATGTTTCTTTCACTTTGTTGGTTTCTTAATATATGACTTCTAACTTATCCCACATTTCCTTTCTAGTTTCATAACTTGATATTTTTCATATTCTTCCCCGCTGATAGCATTACACAATAGATTTTTTTGCCTTGGCATTCATTTGAATGAAGGCTGATTGTTATTCAATATTATCATCTAAATCAAGAGTATCAGATGATATTATGCTTTGACCGTCTGCATCCTTTTTTGGAGGAATTGGAAAATTTCCCTTTTTATTACACGCCAAACCTTAATGTCATATGATATAGTATAGGTCTCCATGCGCATTTTCCAATGAGAGAAGTGGTGGCCATTAAAATACCGGGGTCGTACTTGTGAGCACGTGATTTTTACCCCAAGTAAAGAATTCCAAAAAAAAAATTAAATTAAAATAAATAAAAGGGAATTAATTAGGAAAAGCATCAAAAATGGTAGAACAAATAATAG
>MU740906.1:11132-74145 GCA_026770625.1 Nicotiana glauca | reverse complement strand
TTTGTTGTTCCATTTATGGAAGAGCTTCATGATTTGCACTCTATTTATGTGATTTTCCTCTTGGGAGGTTCTATGAGTGATAACCGTGTATATTGTCTGTTTCTAGCTTGTTTCGAGAGCTACGAGGATAGTAGTTCCTATTGTTTGTTTTGGTAGGTTTGATGTCACTTTTGAGTATTCTTGCTTACGAGTTGTGATTTTCTATGCTCCACCGGTGTGGGAGCCACGGTGTGTTGTAAATTATAGACATGATTGATCCAGTGAGAGTTTCTTTATGGGTTAGTATAAGCCCTATTTATGATTCAGTGATTGAGGGCAGAACCCTTGTGACANGGTAGGTTTGATGTCACTTTTGAGTATTCTTGCTTACGAGCTGTGATTTTCTATGCTCCACCGGTGTGGGAGCCACGGTGTGTTGTAAATTATAGACATGATTGATCCAGTGAGAGTTTCTTTATGGGTTAGTATAAGCCCTATTTATGATTCAGTGATTGAGGGCAGAACCCTTGTGACATTAGGTGTTTTGATATGTGAGACCGGGCTGTGTGCTGCGGTGAGAGTTATATCAGTATAAGATCCTTGTTAGTCTTTTATATGCTTTCATTCTTTCTTGATAGATGTTTTTGTTGATTTGTGTTTTAGAAGAATTTGTGCTAGTTTGATTTGCTTGTTAGTTCCCTTATGTGTTTCCTTTCTTATACTCAGTCATTTCCGTTCTATGCTTCTTGAGTTTTGCTTGTGGGGTGTGTACCCATTGGTGTTGGCTGAGATTTGGTTAATCGGGTGTTCTGTCATGTGGTTTTCATGGTTATTGTATCATCACCAGTGTTGTGGAGGTTTGAAAGGAGTTCCTATCGGATATGAGGCTTGTCACACCTGCTTTTTCCGAAGAGCTTTTATCGGCTTTTACTATACCCCGGTAAGAGATATAGTAAGAAAGGAGTTTTTCCAATTTAAGGACAATCGAAACGGGATTCATTTTTATTTAAGTTTTTAGAGTCGCCAGTTGGAAGATTTATGGTGTCCCAAGTCACCGATTTGAATCCCGAATCGAGGAAGGGTTTGACTCTGTTTAACAGTCGCGAACCAGAAATCCGGGTAAGGAATTCTACTATCCCGGGAGAAGATGTTAGGCATTTTAGAGTTCCGTGGTTCTAGCACGGTCGCTAAACTGTTATATTTGGTTAAAATTTAATTTTTTATACATGTTACCTTACTTGTACAATTTTAAAATTAATTACCGTTTTTTGTCAATTATTATTTTTATTTAAGAAAATGAACGTCGTTTAAGAACATGTTTTCGGATTACGTCACATGAATGCACTCGGATCCTCGACACATTCTTATTCGACATTTTTGGATTTGGATTTGGGTTGCATGAAATGCACACCCGTATTAGGAAGGTAAGATTATTAAAAATCGTGCCTAAAAACGGCTAACGTATTGTTATCTTTTGGGAAAGCCGTAAAATTCGCTAAACGCCCTATCCCGAATACTAAGTATTTTAGTATGTAATTAATGAGGGACCCGCAATTGTATATTTGATTTAGCGAGGCTCGTCTCATTTTATTTATTAAAGGTCAAACTAAAGTATATAAATTCTTTATTTTTTATTGTTTTTGTATCCAAATAATAAAGAGAAAGTCTTAGCTATTTGTTATTAAAGAAATTGAGCTTCAAATTCAAGTCCGGGTACAAACAAATGGTCAAGCCTTTTAGCTTGAACCCACTACTCAATTCGAAACTCAATTTTTGTTTTTATCAAATATACCCTGAATCGAAACATTTAGAAATAAGCCAAATCTGTGAGCCCAATCCATGGCTCAATCTTAATGTCGGACCTCAAAGCTATCATGGGAATGATTCCCATAGACCAAGTAGGCCAAGATTTTCCACTGGAAATGAAACTCTTGTGAATGGGCTTGACAGCCTGGGCTTATGAAGCCCATCCCCAAAGGAGGCCCACTTGCCTTCATTTTGGACCCACGGTGGGTCCTTTTTGGCACAACCACTGGAATAGTCATATTAACTCATATGTTGAGTCAAAACAAAACTACTAGATTTTTTAATGTTTCAATTGATTTTAAGTCTACATTTCACGTTTAAATCCGGAATTGTATACCTTTAATAGAGCGAATGCCACAAACTAATTCTCAGTATTTTGACAAAAAAAATTTAAAAAAATTGAACAAACTATCTCAAATACCAAATATATGTATAACTAATCTGCAGATGCCTAAGTTTACAATTTGAGTTTGACTAATCTATGTAATCACCTGCTTACTATTGTTAAACTGATGCTATTAAAGGCAAATTTTATATAGTTTTGAAACTGTTACTAAAAAAACTGTTATCATTTATGATTCAAACCACTTCTTAATTTTCAAAAAATTAAACTATACGAGCAAACCTGATTACAGCATATTATCACCATACACTAACAGTATCACAAGTTCAGGAATTATTTAACGGATTCAAACAAAAAGTCCACAATTATTACAGGCTGCCTAATTAGAATTAATGTTTAATCTAATACAAATCAATAAACTCAACAATTATTACAAACAATTCAAATGAATAAGTTGCGTTAATAGTAAAAAATTACAAATACTAAACATTCATCCAAATTAGTAACTTTCAAATGATAAATAATGAACTTGAATCCAGCTTCTATTTCAACTCAACCCAGAGTTATATCAGGATGTTTCAAAGGTATACCTGGAACAAAATATGATGATGTTGAAGTCAGTTGAACAGCAGTAAACAAACAGCAATGCCAGGAGTAAATTTGAATCGAAAAACAGCTTCTCAACAGAGCATTTTCAACACAGAACAATTTCTGTATTCAATTTGATTTAAACTGACTCAAAATCAACTCAGAATTGTCCTCAAAATCACTCTAATAGACCTCCGAGATTTCCAGAACTAAAGAAGAGAATTCAGCCATCAAAAACACTATGAAACAAACCAAAATAAGGTAATTGAGCTCCTAAAACTACCCAAATTTATCTCACGTAGCTTCTGATTCACAGATACCAAATTTGAACCTCAAAAATTGATATTAACCTAAAAACCCGATGGAACAGTATTTTTCTTTTGGTTTTTATTGATTTTTGATTGTTTTTGGATTTTTTGAAAGAAATTTGAATCTTGAAGAGAGAAATGTGATTTGAAATCTTAATTTCAGATCTGGAATTTGCTGGATATTTTTAGGGAAATTTTTTGTGATTTTTAAAACATCTGAAACAAGGCATTTCAATGCCTATTTATAGAAAATTTAAGGTGTAACATCAGATTTTTATTTTACCTATTAGTCCCTACTTTATTTCCATTTTAACCCTCTATTTTTTGACTTGTTAAACAAGTTACTACACCTTTTTTATTAAAACTTACACTAAAACCCATTCTAGAAGGTTCTAGTTGTATCTATCATATTCTCATGCCTTTGAAATTCCTATTCTACCCTCACTTGCATTTTAAAATTATAAAATTTGAATAAACTGCCATTTTTCATTGACCAAAATACCCTTTCTTCAACCAGGAATTACTGCCCTAACCCCAGTTATGACCTATTCTTACTTAACTACAATGTCACTATGTTTGATCAAAACTAGATTATTCAGCTAAATCCAAACTTTAATAGTAAAAACTGAACAATTAAACCTACTAACCGAATTATTAGAATACTAATTCAATTCGAACAAAATCCAACAAGACTCAAAATAAAATTGAAAAATGCCACAGAGTTACTACAAACATTTTAAGGAAATCAATTTCGAAAAAGACAATTCAAAACTGAAAGTTTGAAACAAGAAGTGAAGAAAACCTAATTATATCAAATTAGACTAATAGAATCAAACATTAAAATAAATCGAATAAACCTACGAGCATAGTCAATCAGAACTTAATTCACAACTTAAGACATCATTTAAACTAATAACAAAACCTAAGAAAAGAAAACTTACATACAAAAACGCTCAACCCTGGAAATTCCCCAAATGGCTTTGACTGTCCAACCCTAATTTGGATCTTCGAGGCCTTCTACTTGGATTCAACGAATTATGAGCGGGTATTTGTGATGAGGGAAAGATGACAGTCTTCTAGTATTAATTTGGGTGTGAGAACGAGGCAGCGGCTAGGGTTCTTCAAATTCGAATCAAGATTCGAAGCCCTTGAGGTTGATTTGGAGGAAAAGGAGTGGAGATATAGCATGAGAAGGCTGAGACGATGCCAGGATATGAGTTTTGCGGCCATTGGTGTAATTCTTGTTTTTGCCGAAAATTTCGATCGAAGATTTGACACGTTTGGCTATGTTTTGGACAAAACTAGGCTAAGGGTTGGAAAGAGGAGGGAAAAATGGATTTAGGGTGTAATTTTGGGTTGGATTAGGGTTATGCCACCGGCAGCGGCGATTTTCGGCCAGCGGCGTTGAGGTGGAAAGTGGTGGTAAAGGGGTGGAGATAGGCCGACATTACTGGTCTTGTGCGAGGAGGGTAAGTTTATGTTTTAGGGTTTGTATTGTTTTAGGTTTATATTTTTAGACAATGTTATTTAATTACAAAAAAATGCTAGCCGTTGGATTTAGAAGGAAAGATTGGCCCAGATTGATTTGTTTAAAGGGGCCGGATCAGGTGGATAATTAGTTGGGCCTGGGCGCGTATTGCCCATTTGGGCCAGCAAAATGAAAGCCCAAGTGTCCCTTATACAAAAATTTTCTTTTTATTTTTCCCTTGTTTTTGTTTCTTTCTTTTAATTCTTGTATTTTTACATTCATTTTTACTTTTGTATTTTTGTATTTTTACTTTGTATTTTTCTGATTAAAACAAAAACCTAATTAAGCTATTTAACTCCTAAAATTATTTAAAATCAAAGATAAATGCAACGATTAACAATTGAAAGTGCAAAGACTATTTTTTTGAAATTTTCTTTAATTTTTTTTCTAAAACAAATCAATGCCTAACTAAAAATAGAAATCCTAATGCAAATGCATATTTTGTATTTTCATATGATTTAAAATGCACAAATAACATGCAAACAATTAACATAAAATTCATAGAAATTGTAAAAATAAAAAAAAAATCTTTTGTTTGAATTTTATGGGAATAACTCATATATAGGGCAAAAATTACGTGCTCACAAGGCTTATGGCCGGTACGGATTTGATCTCAGGCAGATATTGCTACCAGAAATGTAATTGTGTGCCTGTGTGTGAGGATTCATGTTGTGTGGTTGTACTCTGTATGTGTTGACTTGTATTGAAATGGTTGGTTGAGATTGATATCGGACATGGATTTAGGATCGGGTCTTTTGGAAATGGATGGAAGGTGAGAATTTGGGGTTGATGGTTTACTGGTATTGCTAGGAAGGTTAAATTTAAGTTAAGATAGTGTCGTCAGGCTTAAGTGGATTGGGTTGATGTGGGATCACCCGCGGGTGTATGTTGGAAGCGCACACAAAGTGACTTGAAGACCTTAGGTATGTTCTCTATGCTTGTTCGAGGACGAAGTGTGGGAGGATGTAACGACCTGACCGGTCATTTTTAGAATTCACGCTCTGATTCCCTATTAACTGCTTCCCCAAAGTTCATTTCTGCTATTTTGGTTTGCCCGGACGTTGGGTATTAGAATTCGGAGTGTTTTGGGACACTTAGTCCCTAAGTGAGAGTTTAAGAGTTGGAAAGTGGTCCGTAAACGGAAAAGTATGAAGACGACTTCGGAATGGGAATCCGATGGTTCCGTTAGCTCCGTTAGGTGATTTTGGGGTTGGAAGCATGTTCGGAATGTATTTTGGATGTCCGTAGCTCATTTAGGCTAGAAATGCCGAAAGTTAGAATTTTGAAGTTCCGGTTCGACAGTGAAGTTTTGATCTGAGGGTCAGAACGGGATTCCGGAAGTTGCTGTAGCACCATCATGTCATTTGGGACGTGCGTACAAAATTTTAGGTCAATCGGATGTGTTTTGGTTAGGTTTTTGATCGAAAGCGAGCTCGAAAATGTCTGGTAGCTGGGACTACCAAGAGTTGTGATTTCACTGTTGTTGCTCCTGTTACTGCTCGCTGACCCCCTTATTACACCATGGTAATATAAAAGAAGCTATACTCTATGAGTTACAAAAATCCTATCTATGTCTTCAAACTTGCTTTTGTGTTGCCTTGAACTTGTATCTGGTGTTCTTCCAATGGAATTCTTGTTGCTGCCTTGATGATGTTCGACTACTTCAATTTGAAATATGTGTCCAATTTTCAGGTGGACTCCTGCTTATGATTGCTGGAAAAGTATTCCCTTGTTTTTCCAGATGGGCTCCTGTTTGTGATGCTTTAAAAAGTATTCCCTTGTTTTCCAGGTAGGCTCCTGTTTTGAAAATGTATTCCCTTGTTCTCTAGGTGGGTGCCTGATTGCGACAAAATAGACAAACAAAGAAAAAATTTTCTGCCCCAGTCTGTTGACTGGGCATATCATGTTATCAGATATTTAAAGGCTAAAATTTTTATTGTACTTCCCTTGTTTTTCAGGTAGGTGCCTACTTGCTGTATTTGAAAAGATATTCCCTTGTTTTCCAGGTAGGCTCCTGCTTGCTGTCTTTGAAAAAGATATTCCCTTGTTTTCCAAGTGGGCTCCTTCTTATTGTATTAGAAAAGACATTCCCTTTGTTCTTCAGGTGGGCTCCTGCTTGTTGTATTAGAAAATATATTCCCTTTGTTCTTCAGGTGGGCTCCTGTTTGTTGAAAAGATATTCCCTTGTTTTTCAGGTGGGCTCCTGTTTGTTGATTTGAAAAATATTCCCTTATTTTTCAGCTGGGCTCCTGTTTGTTGATTTTGAAAAATATTCCCTTGTTTTTCGGGTGGGCTCCTGCTTGCAACTTTAAAAAATATTTTCTTGTTTTACAGGTGGGCTCCTGCTTACAACTTTGAAAAATATTCCCTTGTTTTTCAGGTGGGCTCCTGCTTGCAACAACCATATAAAACGGAGAAAATTTTCTGCCCCAGTTTGATAACTGGGCGTGTTATGTTACCGAATATCAAACTTGAGAGATAAGACTTGTATTATTCTTCCCTTGTTCTCCAGGCGGGTGCCTGATTGCTTCAACTTTGAAATGTATTTCCTTGTTTTTCAGGTGGGTTCCTGATTGTTAAAACTTGAAATGTATTCCCTTGTTCTACAGGTGGGCGCCTGATTTCTAATACTTGAAATGTATTCCCTTGTTCTACAGGTGGGCGCCTGATTGCTAATACTTGAAATGTATTCCCTTGTTTTCTAGGTGGGCTCCTGATTGCTAATACTTGAAATGTATTCCCTTGTTCTATAGGTGGGCGCCTGATTGCTAATACTTGAAATGTATTTCCTTGTTTTCCAGGTGGGCTCCTGATTTTAACAAAATAGACGGACAAAGAATATTTTTCTGCCCCAGTTTGGTGGCTGGGCGCAGGGATGAGTGTTAAACTGAATTATTTTACCAATTATTATAAGAATTTGAAAGCTAAGTTCTATTATCCAGGGAGGTCCTCACAATTCCTAAATTATTTATTTTAAAGGAATTACTTCCACTAAAAAGTCTTAAACTACTCCCCATTATCCAGGAGGGTCCTGACAACTTCTATTACGACTTCCACTATATCTTGTTATCTAAACAGACTTTAAACTACGTCCCATTATCCAGGAGGGTCCTGACAACTCCTAAATTATATCTTTTAAAGGTATTACTCCAACTATATTTGTTATCAAAAGTTCTTAAACTACTTCCCATTATCCAGGAGGGTCCTGACAATTCCTAAGGAATTACTTCCACTAAAAAGTCTTAAACTACTCCTCATTATCCAGGAGGGTCCTGACAACTTTTATTATGACTTCTACTATATCTTGTTATCTAAACAGACCTTAAACTACGTCCCATTATCCAGGAGGGTCCTGACAACTTCTATTACAACTTTCACTATATCTTATTCTTAAAACTACGTCCCATTATTCAGGAGAGTCCTGACAACTTCTATTACAACTTCCACTATATCTTGTTCTTAAAACTACGTCCCATTATTCAGGAGGGTCCTGAAACTCTTAAGTAAACTTTAGAATGAACTCGTATTCCTTTTTATACCAAGTTATATTTCTCATGATTGTTTTTTCCATTTAAACTAAGTCCCATTTTTCAGGAGGGTCCTAAGAATTTCCAGTCATACCTGTTTAGATGCCGCCTTTCCTTACGGAGGGTTTCTCCGAAGCAAACTTTTGCCCCTGTTTCAATCAAAGAAAATTTTGTCAATTTAAAATGTGGTGGTTGGTTTGTGGCCTTGAACTTTGATGACAATTGCTCTTTCACTTCCCATGATAACTGATTTCCACTTGAATATCTGCCCTGTTTACTGACTATCCATTTCTCTGCCGTCCTTGCCACAGAAAATACCCCTTCTTTGTTCAAACCCGTATCCCTTAAGGCCTGACATTTATCAATTCCTTGTTTTCATGAATCTCAAAGCACGACAATTGCCATCCCACTCAAAGTGTATGTTGCTCTTTTTTGATTGATCCCACTAGCTCCGATCTTGAAGTTTATTGTTCCTTCACTTTCCCTGACAACTAACTCCCAATCGAGGACTTTGTTTGTTTATTGTTTAACCACTTTCTTTGTTATCCTTGACATAGAGAATATCTCCGATCCGTTCACCGCCCCTTCTATCTTTGTTGTATTGTTCATGAATTGATATGTACTAAACCCTTGTATTCCAAATGAATCTTCAAAGCATGTTAATTGCCACCCCCTCAGGGTGTATATTGTTCTTTCTTGACCTAACCACTGGCCCCGGCTTTGCTCCTTCACTTGTCATGATAACAGATTTCATTTGAAGACATCAATCGTTCCTTGACTAATCACTTCCTTTGTCAAAATATGCCTCTCCTCCGTTCTAGCCCCATACTTTATTTGTTGTATTGTTCCTGAATTGATACTTACCAACCTTTTTGTCTCCCATGAACCCAGAGCAATTTAATTGTTACCAACTTCAGTGCACATGTTGTTCTTTTTGATTTAAACCACCGGCCTCGCCCTTGAGGTCTATTGTTCCATTGCTATCTATGATAACTTCGATTTCTTCTTGGAAGATTTTGATTGTCATCGGTGTACCATCCTTTGTCAATCCTATTATGGGAAATTCTTTGATCTGTTTACCCCTACCCTTCATTTATTGTGTTGTTCGCATATCGAGCCTTTATATCTTCCAAGGATTCCCAAAGCATATTGAATGCCGGCAACTTAATCATGTTTGATGTTATTTCCTGATTTATGACAATTTGATGTGCTGACTAGATCCCATTTTTGTGCAATTAGAAAGCTTGGTGGCAAATTTTGAAATCATTTCTCACTTGTTATGACTAGACATACTCAAGAAGAGGGAAATACCATGTGGGAAGAATAGAGTCAAAGAAAAATGGAAAGAGACGATTCCTAACAAGAAACCTACAGAGGAACGACCCATCGGATGTAGATACCGACTCTAGCGACCTTGACATGCACTTTCAGCCTTTTCTGTATAGCAAATTTGATGTTCAACTCTTGTTGCAATTTTAACTGTGAAACTAGTCTTCAGTGCTCTATTTGCCTGATTTGGTTCATAATCCTTAAACGACTCGTAGTGCCCATAGGGTTTTCACCATCAAGCCTCTCTCATTTTGATTTTTTCTCTCAACTCACTGTCGCTTTACGGTGCCCATAAAGGTTTTCACCAATAAGACTCTCTCATTTTGATTTCTCTCATCTTGGGGTCCCGTGGTGGTTCTCATCAACCCGAATCTCTCATTATTTATTTCCTTGACTTGGACTGAAGTGTTGCCCCTGATGTGATTCACCTTTGCTCGCTTGACTCAGCATTTCTTAAAGATTGATCGGAAGGTCTTTCTTTGGACCGTAATATGGCTATTGAATGGGTTTAGAAAGAAGGGTATAAAGGCTCAAGATAATTCAATGTAGGTTCAAAAACACTACAACTTTCAAAATCATATTTCTTGCAACAACCATAACTTCTGCCCCAGGTTCCTTCTTGGGGATTCTTGAATTTTTCCTCTGTTGTGACTGAACCTCAGTGAGGCTACCTACGTACCCTTTCGAGATCAAGTCAAACATAGTTCCGGTCATAAAATCGCTTCATTTTTGCGATGTTTCTTTCATTCCATTCTTCTTTTCTTTTCTTTTCTTTCTTTTCTTTTCTTTCTTTCTTTCTTTTATTTTCTTTTCTTTTCTTTCTTTTCTTTTCTTTTTCTCTTTTCTTTTTCTTTCTTTTTTATTCTTTTTCTCTTTTCTTTTCTTTCTCTTTTCTTTTCCTTTCTTTCTTTTCTTTTCTCTTCTCTTTTCTTCTTTTCTTCTCTTGTTACTCCACCTAATTTTTCCCGCTCAATCTTCGAGTTTTGTTGTTGATTCCGAAAGAGGGATACGAAAGAAAATATAATAAGGCTCAAAGGGATAACAAAGGATAAAGTTTTTGGATAGCAGAACAAAATGCCTTCGTCATTTCAATCTTCAACATATACCAAGTACAAACTACACAGTTAAACGCCTTTTGATTGATTCGAATATTTGTCTTCTGTATTTTTCGATTCCTAACATCACTGGACGACAATCTCGGTACCACGAATGGTCCCTTTAGACTTGGGGCATTCTTGCCTTTGTCTTTAACCAATGAGGCATGATGCATTTCCACAGTATTTCTTTATGTTCTATTTTCAGCAGTTTCACTTGATTCAGGCTTCAAAGTATTCCAGTATGCTTTTATTTCTTCCGAGTACCCTTACATCTTCAACATTGTTTCATTATTAAACTGACTTTTAAACCGGGCCGAGAATTATGTGCATGTCATGTCACTAAAATTATAATGAAAAGAATTATAAAATGATTAGAAATGGAGTGACTAGAAATGTTGGGAAACAGAGAATTGTATTAGACTGATGGGTTGAAACAACAAAACGAACAAACTAGATTAGAATTACAAACCTAGACGGCACTAAAACAAACTATTATTACTAAACAAAGCAAAGTGGAAAGATAGAAAGGCTTGACTCCTAAGACAGTATCCAGATTACAACCCTGAAATAACCCGGACCTCCAGAAATGAGACCAAAATAAGCCACCAAAACTCCACTCTGAGTGATCGGGAGATGGAGAATCTTCCCAATTATCATGACCGGCATCTTAGCCACTGAGTTTCACATCAATATTTCCAAAACTATTATTGACTTTGATCAACAAGTTCCCAAGATAAATCGCAGGCTCCTTGCCATTGTTACTAACCACAATTACCCCTTCTCGCATCATTCTTTCTATTTCCCTTTTCAAAGAACGACAATCTTCAATGCTATGTCCTTAGACATTAGAGTGATACATGCATCGAACAGTAGGATGAAAGCCTTTCGCCTTTGGGTCTGGAGTATATCCAAGGAGTGGCTTTTAATTAGGACAACTCGTTTTAGTTTTTCGAACAAGCTTGTGTAGGATTCACCAATGGGCGTAAAATTATCCCTTTGCCTTTGTTTCTCTCCATGCCTCAGCTTTCTAGTATTGTTCAGTGCTTGAAAGTGTTGTACACGAGATTTTTGGGCTATTGGTGCCTATTTCTGGGAGTGACTTGGTAGTGGGGCAAATGTCCAAGTGTTACTTAGTAGATGGGGTGGCTTTTGTGGAATTTGGGGATGTTCACAGGGTCGGTATTGTGGTTGGGAGCGTTTAGCAAGAACGACCACCGGACCTTATCATTGGCGGAGGCTATGACCTGATGGTTGGACAAAAGATCGGGTGTTGTTCGTGGGATGGGTTTGGGGTTGGTTTTGAGATTGAACTGGTTTGGCAAGAACAATTATCGGACCTTGTTGTGGAAGGTACTCAGCAACATTTTTTCTATCAATGGGAGGATCATTCCGAGCAACCTGTTCATTCCACTTGAGCCATAAATCCTTAAAGCTCTCCTTGGGTTTCTTTTCAGTCTCAGGTAGATATGAGCAATTTGGGGAAATGTCTTTATTGTACTGAAAATGTCGCACAAAATCTTGAGCCATGTCACCTAATGTAGGCCATTTACCAACATCGTGACAATTATGCCATTCTAAAGCTGCCCCAGTCAAGCTCTTACTGAAGTATGCCATCAACAAATCATCTTTATCCCCAACATTTTTCATTTCATCGCAATTGACACTCAGGTGAGTTACCGGATCTCCATTCCCATCGTACCAATTAAAATTTGGCACTTTGGACCCCGCGGGCAAGCGAATGTCGGGGGACACAGAAGATTCATTGTAAGACACGTTACCCAGGCTTCCCTTTAATTGTATGTTCTTTAAGGATTGTTTTTTTGGTTTTATGGCTATTTCGTCTCGCCCTACTTTTCTTGTGACTTTGTCACTTCCATTATAGAGTCCACCCCGAGGGCTCTTCCCGTATTCATTGTCCGGGGTAGTGGATATGACAGGAGACATTGGTGGTGGCGGGGGTGATGCCTTTCCAGTCATCCAGGCTTGATACATATCTGCCATGTGTTGTCTCAATATCCGCACCTCTTCACTCAACCCATTATCCCGTTCATCCTCCTGTTGTCGGGTACCGGTACCAACCACATCAATTCTATTATTTTTTGTCATTGCCTTTTGTTGTCGAGCAAAATTACCACTTTGGAAACCACAAACCAACCACCTTTCTGGAAATGGCAAAATGAAGCCACTATATTTGCGTTAGGGTATTTAGCATATTGATTTTTCTTTCCTTTCTTTCTTATTTTTCTACTATTTTCTTCTCTTTTACGTTTTCTTTTTTCCTTTTTTTTTCTTTTTCTTTTGGTTATGGTCGAATCCTATGTGGATTGCCTACGTATCATGACCCCGCATGAATCAGACCGAGCGTAGTTCTTGCAAATTAATGCAAAATTTGTTTTTCTTTTTGTTTTAAATTATTTTTCTTGACGGGAAACTGCAGAAGTGGAGTTAGAATAACGAAACACAGACTCGATGATAAAAACTAGATCCAGAGTACATCAAATCTTCACATCCTGGGCCCCGTGGGGCATCTCTCGGCATCGCCACAGGCTTCCGTAAGACTGAGAAGGTTTCAATGTCAATTGAGACTATTTTTAGCAATAAACGGCCATATAATGGCTTATTTTGACAAAGTGGCTATTTTTGCAAAAATTTCGTTTAAGAAAATAAACTTGAAAATTACTCATCTTGGGGCCCATGGGGCGTCACTCAGCGTCACCACAGGCCAATCTCAAGACTGAGAAAATTTTAATATCAATTATGGCTATTTTAGCAAAAATCGGCCATGTAATGGCTTATTTGATAAGGTGGCTATTTTTTGTAAAGTCATTAAATGACCCAAACTTGATTTTGCGGATACGGCCTTTCAACACTTCCGTAAATGAGATTTTAAGTCTGTGCCCGCAAATTATTTAAAGTGGCTATTCTTGAAAAAACGGCCTTCCAGCGTCCTTTTGAGGGACATTCGGCTTGTTTTAAACAAAAATAGCACCATCCGAGTTATTTATAACAAAATCAAAATTTCGACATTTTTTGGCTATATTTGAAAAAAGGGGTTGTTGGACCCGTCAAGGGTTGCCTACGTATCTCACACGTGGTGAGAATCAAACCAGCGTAGTTCGGGACGATTTGCCAAAAATCAAAACTATTTTTTGACCAACAATTTTTTTTCAAATATTTTCTCTTTTTACATTTTTTATTTTTTCAAAAATCCGGCAGCATTTCAGTACTATTTGGGCATTGGGTTTTTCACAGTAAATGGTTATCCTCCCTTAGTCCTAACACTGCTATTTTTCACAATTTTTCACTCATGATATACAAGTTGGTCAGCATGCGGAGCCGAGCAAATAAATGCAAGTAGCACATAATATGCATCATGATGGTCATTTAAATTCGGGTCACCTGTCCTAAACGGATCCAACCCCTGTGTTGAGCCCCCTAAGTCAAAATGCACGTGATGCAAATAAGTGTCCTACTAGGGATCCAACATGAGTTTATTGTTCATCTAGGTTTAAACCCTGAGTTTATTGGTCTAGACCTGTCTTACCCGAGCGGACAACTCGGGCCGAGGGGGAGGTAGCGTACCGGGGATACAGAAGCTCGCCCGACTTTGCAACTTATCTAAACCTCGTTCTAAATTTGGGAAAAAGACTCTAACAGAAGAGAAGCAACACGAAGTGCACCATTCTCCATGATGTAGAAGACTCATAAAGAGGGAGGGATTCGCGACAATTATATACAATTCAATAAATATTAAGGCGGTAAAAACATTTAGCACGTATAGCATGGAACATGTATCAAAATCAAATAAAGCCAAATACAACAATTTAACTGACCTCGGATTCTGAACCCTGAACCGAAGTTCTGGGTCCTTGTCCCCAACAGAGTCTCCAGAGCTGTCACACCTCCTTTTTCCGAAGAGCTTTTATCGGCTTTTACTACACCCCGGTAAGAGATATAGTAAGAAAGGAGTTTTTACAATTTAAGGACAATCGAAACGGGATTCATTTTTATTTAAGTTTTTAGAGTCGCCACTTGGGAGATTTATGGTGTCCCAAGTCACCGGTTTGAATCTCGAATCGAGGAAGGGTTTGACTATGTTTAACAGTCGCAAATCAGAAATCCAGGTAAGGAATTATGTTAACCCAGGAGAAGGTGATAGGCATTCCCGAGTTCCGTGGTTCTAGCACGCTCGCTCAACTGTTATATTTGGTTAAAATTTAATTTACATGTTACCTTACTTGTACAATTTTAAAATTAATTACCGCTTTTTGTCAATTATTATTTTTATTTAAGAAAATGAACGTCGTTTAAGAACATGTTTTCAGATCACGTCACATGAAATGCACCCGGATCCTCGACACATTTTTATTCGACATTTTCGGATTTGGATTTGGGTTGCATAAAATGCACACCCGTATTAGGAAGGTAAGATTATTAAAAATCGCGCCTAAAAACGGCTAACGTATTGTTATCTTTTGGGAAGGCCGTGAAATTCGCTAAACGGTCTATCCCGAATACTAAGTATTTTAGTAAGTAATTAATGAGGGCCCCGCAATTGTATATTTGATTTAGCGAGGCTCATCTCATTTTATTTATTAAAGGCCAAACTAAAGTATCTAAATTTTATATTTTTTATTGTTTTTTGTATTCAAATAATAAAGAGAAAGTCTTAGCTATTTGTTATTAAAGAAATTGAGCTTCAAATTCAAGTCCGGGAACAAACAAAAGGTCAAGCCTTTTAGCTTGAACCCACTACTCAAGTCGAAACTCAATTTTTATTTTTATCAAATATACCCTGAATCAAAACCTTTAGAAATAGGCCCAATCTCTGAGCCCAATCCATGGCTCAATCTTAATGTCGGACCTCAAAGCTATCATGGGATTGATTACCATAGACCAAGTAGGCCAAGAATTTATACTGAAAATGAAACTCTTGTGAATGGGCTTGACAACCTGGGCTTATGAAGCCCATCCCCAAAGGAGACCCACTTGCCTTCATTTTGGACCCACGGTGGGTCCTTTTGGGCACAACCACTGGAATAGTCAATTTAACTCATATGTTGAGTCAAAACAAAACTACTAAATTTTTCAATGTTTCAATTGATTTTAAGTCTGCATTTCAGGCTTAAATCCGGAATTGTATACCTTTAATAGAGCGAATGCCACAAACTAATTCTCAGTATTTTGAAATTTTTTTTTTTAAAAAATTGAACAAACTATATCAAATACCAAATATATGTATAACTAATCTGCAGATGCCTAAGTTTACAATTTGAGTTCAACTAATCTAAATAATCACCTGCTTACTATTGTTAAACTGATGTTATTAAAGGCAAATTTTATATAGTTTTGAAACTATTACTAAAAAAACTGTTATCAATTATGATTCAAACCACTTCTTAATTTTCAAAAAATTAAACTTTACGAGCAAACCTGATTACAGCATATTATCACCATACACTAACAGTATCACAAGTTCAGGAATTATTTAACGGATTCAAACAAACAGTTCACAATTATTACAGGCTGCCTAATTAGAATTAATGTTTAATCTAATACAAATCAATAAACTCAACAATTATTACAAACAATTCAAATGAATAAGTTGTGTTAATAGTAAAAAATTACAAATACTAAACATTCATCCAAATTAGTAACTTTCAAATGATAAACAATGAACTTAAATCCAACTTCTATTTCAACTCAACTCAGAGTAATATCAGGATGTTTCAAAGGTATACCTGGAACAAAATATGATGATGTTGAAGTCAGTTGAACAGCAGTAAACAAACAGCAATGCCAAGAGTAAATTTGAATCGAAAAATAGCTTCTCAACAGAGCATTTTCAGCACAGAACGATTTCTGTATTCAATTTGATTTAAACTGACTCAAAATCAACTCAGAATTGTCCTCAAAATCACTCTAATAGACCTCCGAGATTTCCAGAACTAAAGAAGAGAATTCAACCATCAAAAACACTATGAAACAAACCAAAATAAGGTAATTGAGCTCCTAAAACTACTCAAATTTATCTCACGTAGCTTCTGATTCACAGATACCAAATTTGAACCTCAAAAATTGATATTAACCTAAAAACCCGATGGAACAGTATTTTTCTTTTGGGTTTTTGTTGATTTTTGATTGTTTTTGGATTTTTTGAAAGATATTTGGATCAAGAAGAGAGAAATGTGAATTTCAGATCTGGAATTTGCTGGATATTTTTAGGGAAATTTTTTGTGATTTTTAAAACTTCTGAAAAAAGGCATTTCAATGCCTATTTATAGAAAATTTAAGGTGTAACATCATATTTTTATTTTACCTATTAGTCCCTACTTTATTTCCATTTTAACCCTCTATTTTTTGACTTGTTAAACAAGTTACTACACCTTTTTTTTATTAAAACGTACACTAAAACCCATTCTAGAAGGTTCTAGTTGTATCTATTCTACCCTCACTTGCATTTTAAAATTACCAAATTTGAAGAAACTGCCATTTTTCATTGACCAAACTACCCTTTCTTCAACCAGGAATTACTGCCCCAACCCCAGTTATGGCCTATTCTTACTTAACTATAAAGTCACTATGTTTGATCAAAACTAGATTATTCAGATAAATCCAAACTTTATTAGTAAAAACTGAACGATTAAACCTACTAACCGAATTATCAGAATACTAATTCAATTTGAACAAAATCCAACAAGACTCAAAATAAAATTGAAAAATGCCACAGAGTTACTACAAACACTTTAAGAAAATCAATTTCGAAAAAGACAATTCAAAACTGAAAGTTTGAAACAAGAAGTGAAGAAAACCTAATTATATTAAATTAGACTAATAGAATCAAACACTGAAATAAATCGAATAAACCTACGAGCATAGTCAATCAAAACTGAATTCACACCTTAAGACTTCATTTAAACCAATAACAAAACCCAAAAAAGAAAACTTACATACAAAAACGCTCAACCCTGGAAATTCCCCAAATGGCTTTGACTGTCCAACCCTAATTTGGATCTTCGAGGCCTTCTACTTGGATTCAACGAATTATGAGCGGGTATTTGTGATGAGGGAAGGATGACATTCTTCTAGTATTAATTTGGGTGTGAGAACGAGGCGACGGCTAGGGTTCTTCAACTTCGAATCAAGATTCGAAGCCCTTGAGGTTGATTTGGAGGAAAAGGAGTGGAGATATGGCATGAGAAGGCTGAGACGATGCCAGGGTATGAGTTTTGCGAGCATTGGTGTAATTCTTATTTTGGCCGGAAATTTCGATGGAAGATTTGACACGTTTGGCTATGTTTTGGACAAAACTAGGCTAAGGGTTGGAAAGAGGTGGGAAAATGGATTTAGGGTGTAATTTTGGGTTGGATTAGGGTTACGCCGGCGGCGGCGGCGATTTTCGGCCAGCGGCGATGAGGTGGGAGGCAGTGGTAAAGGGGTGGAGATGGGCCGGCGTTACTAGTCTTGTGCAAGGAGGGTAAGTTAATGTTTTAGTGTTTGTATTGTTTTAGGGTTATATTTTTAGACAGTGTTATTTAATTATAAAAAAATGCTAGCCGTTGGATTTAGAAGGAAAGAATGGCCCAATTGATTTGTTTAAAGGGGCCGGATCAGGTGGATAATTGGTTGGTCCTGGGCGGATATTGGCCATTTGGGCCAGCAAAATGAAAGCCCAAGTGGCTCTTATACAAATAATTTTCTTTTTATTTTTTCGTTGTTTTTGTTTCTTTCTTTTAATTCTTGTATTTTTACATTCATTTTTACTTTTGTATTTTTGTATTTTTACTTTGTAATTTTCTGATTAAAACAAAACCTTATTAAGTTATTTAACTCCTAAAATTATTTAAAATCAAAGGTAAATGCAACGATTAACAATTGAAAGTGCAAAGACTATTTTTTTTGTAATTTTCTTTAATTTTTGTTCTAAAACAAATCAATGCCTAACTAAAAATAGAAATCCTAATGCAAATGCATATTTTGTATTTTCATATGATTTAAAATGCACAAATAACATGCAAACAATTAACACAAAATTCACAGAAATTGTAAAAATAAATAATAAAAAATCTTTTGTTTGAATTTTATGGGAATAACTCATATATAGGGCAAAAGTCACGCGCTCACAAGGTTTATGGCCGGTACGAATTTGATCTCAGGCAGGTATTGCTACCAGAAATGTGATTGTGGGCCTATGTGTGAGGAGTCATGTTGTGTGGTTGTACTCTGTATGCGTTGACTTGTATTGAAATGGTTGGTTGAGACTGATATCGGACATGGATTTAGGATTGGGTCTTTTGGAAATGGATGGAAGGTGAGAATTCTGGGTTGATGGCTTACTGGTATTGCTAGGTAGGTTAAATTTCAGTTAAGATAGTGTCGCCAGGCTTAAGTGGATTGGGGTGATGTGGGATCACCCGCGGGTGTATGTTGGAAGCGCGCACAAAGTGACTTGAAGACCTTGGGTATGTTCTTTATGCTTGTTCGAGGACGAACGAATGTTTAAGTGTGGGAGGATGTAACAACCCGATCGGTCGTTTTTAGAATTCATGCCCTGATTTCCTATTAACTGCTTCCCCTAAGTTCATTTCTGCTATTTTGGTTTGCCGGGACGTTCGGTATTAGAATTCGGAGTGTTTTGGGACACTTAGTCCCTAAATGAGAGTTTAAGAGTTGGAAAGTGGTCCGTAATCGGAACAGTTTGAAAACGACCTTGGAATGGGAATCAGATGGTTCATTTAGATCCGTTAGGTGATTTCGGGGTTGGGAGCGTGTTTGGAATGTATTTTGGATGTCCATAGCTCATTTAGGCTAGAAATGTCGAAAGTTAGAATTTTGAAGTTCCGGTCCGACAGAGAATTTTTGATCCGAGGGTTAGAACGGGATTCTGGAAGTTGCTGTAGCACCGTCATATCATTTGGGACGTGTGTGCAAAATTTCAGGTCAATCGCACGTGTTTTGGTTAGTTTTTTTATCGAAAGCGAGCTTGGTTGGAATTTGAAGTTCTTAGGTTCAAATCATTGATTAATTCGAGTTTTAGGCGTTGTTTTATGTGGTTTAAGGATTGGTAAAAGTTTGAATGATGTTATGGGATATGTCCATAGGGTTGGTTGAGGTCCCAGGGCCATCCGGTGTGTTTTGGATGCTCAACGGAGCAATTTCGGAACTTAGAGAGTTGCAGATTTTCTGCTGTGTGTTGCAGACCCTTTTCTTCTCTGTGATCGCATAAGCTTTCATACGATCGCATAGAGCCTTTTGTGCTGGGCCTCATTTTCCTTCAATGCGATCGCACTACCCCTTTTGCGATCGCATAGCTCTGCCTCCCCATTTTCTTCGTTCGCAACCCCCTCCCCGCGTTCGCACTAAGTAACCTGGGCTAGTGTCTCAGGGCCCAATTCCTTATACGCGATCGCAGAGCCTCTATTGCGATTGCATAGGTCCAGTCCCTTCTCTTCTGCGATCGTAGTCCCATCCATACGTCCGCATAGGCCATTTTCTGGGCCTTCACATTTTGTTCTACGCGATCGCATCCCTTTTCATGCGATCGCAATGAAGAAATACCTGGGCAGTATTAAATATTTCAAAAACGAGGGTTGTTTCATTTTTACAAAAAACTTAAGCTAGAGAGCTCGGTGTAGGGAGATTTTTCGAGGTCTTTTCAGAGGCAACGATTGGGTAACGATTGCTTACTCCTCTATGACTAAAATACACTAATCTAATCGTGAATTCAACCTTTAATTTCGGATTTTGATTGAAAATTGGGGTAAAGTTCTTAGACCTAATTGTGAGGATTTGGAGGGGCATTTGACCTTAGATTTGGGAGATTTTTATATGGTTAGACTCGTGAGAGTATGAGGTTTTTGAAAATGTGAAAATTATTCGATTCCGAGACGTTGGCCTGAGGGGCATTTTGATCATTTTTCCTAATTTCGCGCTTTAGCTTTGAATTAGATAATAGAATCAGTTGCTTGAGATGTTAATTACAATGTGTGATTTAATTGAATAGATTTGGGCCATTGGAGTCGAGAACTTGTGGCAAGAATGTGTTTGTTAGTTGATGTTAGCCGGTTAGAGGTAAGTATCTTGCCTAACCTTGTGTGGGGGACTTCCCCTTAGGATTTGAGTCTTCTATGTTGATTGTATTCCTTGCACGCGAGGTGACGAGTGCGTGTTCGGATTTATTTGTGGTAAATTGATCCTTTAGGCTCTTAGATCCTTGTAATCACCGAATATGAAGTTGTACTTGAGCCGATTGATGAAAATCATGTTTTACTTAAGTTGTTAACATTTAACTTTGTTTATTAATTGCTTTATATTAATTGAAGCCTATTACTTGTGTTAGACTAGGAAAGCATGTCTACCTGATATATTTCCATAATTGCTAAGTTGTTTAATCGTACTACGTGAAGCATGATAGGCTAGTTTTATCTGCTATTCCGTTTTCATATTTATCCCTTGTTTTGTTTCTAGCAGTGATTGCACTTTTATTTTGGGACTACGGGACAGTATCCCGAGAGATCCCCTGCACATAAATGATTGGATTACTGGACGGTATTCCGAGAGATCTTTTGATACTGGTACGAGAGCTGGACTACGGGACGGTATCCCGGGAAATCCATTGGACAGTTGAGGAGAGGGCTACAGGACGGTATCCTGGGAGACCCTCTTTGGTATTTGAGATTGAGTGGTGTTTGCCATGTGTTTCTGTTTTATCCTGGTAGTTATTATTGTTTCGTTGATTTGCCTTATTACACTGCTGCATTTATCATTCTTGTCAGATTTCCACCCTATTAAATTGTTGCTACTGTGATGCATGAGGTTTCTGCCGTGCGGTTGTTGCTATTGTGATGCACGAGGTTTCTGCCATGCGGTTGTTGCTATTATGATGCATGAGGTTTTTGCCGTGCGGTTGTTGATATTGTGATACACGAGGTTTCTTCCATGCAGTTGTTGTTGAAAGGTTGCACGAGGTCTTTGCCGTGCTATTGTTGTTATTGATGTTTTGCACATGCGGCGTAATAAGGCGTGATGTGTTATATACTTATATGCGAGTTGTGCATCTGGCGGAATAAGGTGGTACATGGTTATGCACGTGTGGCGAAATAAGGCGGTGCCTATTATATTATTTATTGCACACGTGGCCAAATAAAGTGGGCTATGTCAGGGATTGATTGTATAGAGTTGTGATGGTCTGTTGAGGCATTCCTATTTGTTTCTATTGTAATTGTGGATTGTTTATCTGTATGAATGCTACCGCTTGTGAGTTGTGACGGAACATCGTACGTGCGGTCCGTCCTGCTTTTTCATGTTTGTTGGTTGGTAGAACTTTGTTAGAAACATTTGCACAAGCATACACGTAGCTGAGTACTCCTATTAGAGGTGAATTCCTCCTGACTTTTCTAAGGGTGTGGTATGCCTCGCTTATCCATTTTATTTGGGAGAGTGGCCCTAGTTAGCCAGTTAGTTGTCGGTATGACCATGAGATTGATGGGGCACAGGATGCCAATTGTTCGATTTTAAATGCTAGGTCTTCGCGAATTACGGTTAGTGAGAGACTTGGTGAAATTGTGGAAAGAATGGGACTAGACCTTCTGTGAACATCATTGTATGATATGAATTATTTACTTGTTTCTTTTCTTTGCTGAGTTGTGACCTTAGGATTTGGGTTGTGATTTTGCCGTCGTTTTGTATCATCGTTTATTATATTCTTGTGGTTAATTGTTGTATTTACCCCTTATTGTGAATTGTAGCATTTTTGGTCGTTCACGCATTCTTTACATATTCATATGTCATTACCATTGTTCCTATGATTATACTGTTTATCGACCGGTAGATGCCTTGAATGTTCCTCGTCACTACTCCATCGAGGTTAGTCTTGGTACTTACTGGGCACCGCCGTGGTGCGCTCATACTACTCTTCTGCACATTTTTGTTGTGCAGATACAGGTACTCCCATTCAGTTCTGTCAGTCTTGAAAAAAGGTGTATTGGTAGAGACTTCAAGGTATATCTGCTACGTTCGCAGACCGAGGAGTCCCTTTCCAGCTTTTCTATAATAAGTATAGTACTTCCAGTATTTTCTCCTTTGTATAGATATTCTTGAGTCAGAGCCTCTTATGTATCCCCTTAGCTTGTGATTTGTGAGTTTCCAGGTTTTGGGAAGTTTTGTTACCTTTGAGGATTGTTGTGGTATGTGTCGAGCGGCACCTTAAACCCTATTTATTTTTCCAGTTTAGTTTTATTTAATTTCTTCCGTAAATTTTGGTTTATCTTCCGCATTGTTAGGCTTACCTAGTTATAGGGACTAGGTGCCATCACGACATATTCATGGAGGGTGAACTGGGGTCGTGACAAAATAGGGAAGGGATTTAAGCAAATAATTTAAGAAAATAGAGTAACTTTCATTTTTTTTTTCAAAAATAAAAAGAAAGGGGAGGGAGGTTGGGTCATGTTACCGGATTAGGTTATGACCCTTTATTTTATCAATCAAAAATCAGAGGCGAATTCTAAATTTTGGGAAGATAGATAAACTATTGCAAAGAGATGAATCCGACATATAAATTTTAGGGGTTCAAACTTTATTTTACTATTGCATGCATTATTCTTACGGAATTATAAATTCAATTTTTTGTAAATAGTAATTTTCATACACCTATATTTGTACTCCGTATCGAGAATATGGAGATCAGTTTAGCCCGAGCACATTGACTGTATACTATATGATCCACTAGTACTAATTTTAATATAAATATCTCGTTTAATCGTGTAAGATTTTACGATGACAAAGGAAGAATAAGAATTAAAATGTGTGAAAACTTTGAAAGAATAAACCAAATAATTAAGAAAGAAAGAAAGAAAAAAGTGCTTAATTCATACGCAAAAAGTAACACCAGGAATGTCCATCCCTATGGGCGCCTAGTTCTAAAAAAAAGAAAGAGGAAAAGAAACAAGATTGACAATAAATTTGAACTAACAATCTTACTTAGAGAGGTGCACGCAATAACCATCACATCATATGATACTTTGAGTTGGATGCACACACATATTTAACTAGTTCTTGAAAAATATAACATCATAAATATATGATCTCGGAAGGGGACATGGGTTCACGTGCCTCATAGAAACCCTATATATTCTCCTATCTTAAATAAAGCAAATTTTTTGTTAATGAGGTCATCATTTTCTTATTGATTTGACCGATTTTGATACAACCAAGTTTGATTGCCCACCTATTTGTCACCTCTACCAATTGGTAAGATCAGCCATGGTGTAAAGCAGTACTGAAGAAACGAACCTGCAAAGAATCGTGTGATACCTGATTTCCCAGGGTTTGAGGGATCACCTTAGGTCTGAGTTTGGGTAAGGTCGAGTTCGAGGTCCACATACTAGACTCAAGATCGAGGATGGAATGTAATGCCAAAAGATAGGAGTACGAGGAATATTGAAGCCGGGTATGGTTGACCCCGAATAATGTCGTTATGAACTTGTAACAGAATCAGAGAGATTTCTGCCACTTCCCTAAGATCATGGCACACATCCCCAATCATTTGTAACATCATCTAATCATTCGCAAAGAATATACCATCTTACTTTTCCTGGCTTGTTGTCCATCAGAATTGTCTTTCACTTTATTGTCATGTATTATTGTTCTTTGTCCATCTCAAGGTCGATACTGCTAAAAACCGCTGGTTTGATTTATTCATTTCTACTTTATATTTCTTGATTATGTATTGGTATTAAACTAAATCACATATCTTTAAAATCACAAATCAAATTTAATTGTTACTCGTATTTTTGAGGTAAACAGTTTGGCGCCTACTATGGGGATAAAAATAATATTTACTGATTCTCATTACACAAGTTATTTTGATGCTTTTTCTTTTCAAGATTTTCTAATTTTCAGGATTACACATGTCAAACTCTAATGCACCCGTTCATGACAACGACGGTCTTAGATTTCATGGGAAAAACAACAATTTTAGGGGTCGATGTACCATCGATAAACCCTGGGCAAGTGTCAAATGTGGAATCGGTTTATGTCAGTTCAACATTGTTTTGGATACAGATTTAGGCGTAGACCTCAGAGGAAGTGCATGCACAGAAGCACGATCTGGGGAAAAACAACAATTTAGGGGGTCGATGGACCACCGATAAACCTTGGGAAAGTGCCTTATGTGAAACCAGTTGATGTAAATTCACACATTGCTTTGGATGCAGAATTAGGCGCAGACCCCGGTGGAAGTGTATGCAGAGAAGCATGATCTGGGGGTCAAGGAAAACTAGGTATAGGAGATTGGGGAGTCATCCTCTAAGTGATATTCGAGATGCTGCAATCTCAGCAGATTGCCATCGCCCAACTTCAAAGCGAGAATAAAACTCTGAGTGTAGCTGAACCAGAGAACACTCGACGTGTTGAACCAGCGCCCGAGAGGTCAAGCCGAAATGACTTGGGGATTAACCCCACCATTATGAGGATGCTCGAAGAGCTCACCAAGAGGATCGAGTTGGGGGAAAAGAAGATTGAGGACAATGATAAGAAGGTGGAGACTTATAACTCCCGTGTTGAAAAAATACGGGGGGACCTCCAGTTTTTCCGTCAAAGTGCGGCTCCGATGCCCATCCCTAAAAAGTTTTGCATGCCCGATATACACAAGTATAACGGGACAACTGATCCTAATGAGCATATTACTTCATACACTTGTTAGATCAAGGAAAATGACTTGAATAGCGATGAGATTGAATCAGTATTGCTAAAAATGTTTGGCGAAACATTATCAAAAGGAGCTATGATTTTGTATCCCAACTCGCCTCCAAATTCTATTGATTTGTTTGCTATGTTAGCAAACGCCTTCGTGAAAGCACACGCCGAAGCCATAAAGGTGGCAACTAGAAAATCCAATGTCTTCAAGATAAAAAAAAAGGAACGACGAGATGCTGAGGGAGTTTGTGTCTAGGTTTCAGATGGAGCGAATGGAATTACCACCGGTCGCGGATGACTGGCAGTACAAGCTTTTATATGGGGTTTGAATGAAAGAAGCTCAATTGCATCTCGAAAATCGAATCAAAATCTGATCGAGTATCAAGATGTGACGTGGTCAGATGTACGTAATCATTAACAATCAAAGCTTAGGGTCAATGATGACTAGTTAGGAGCCCCCATGGGCTCATTTCATCCTAACACATCGGTAGTTATGCCCTCGAGGGATACAGACAGGGAATTAAGGTCAAATAAATAACGGTAGTAGTCGTATGTTGATCGGAGAAATAATGGTTTGGGCCGTAAGGCTCCTCAAAATAATCGGAGAAACAAGTAAGAGCGGGTTCGATAAACACACTAATCCAATGGAGGCAACTTGATTGTTAGAGTATAATTTCAGTGTAGATGGGTCAGGGATCATGTCAGCTATTGGAAGAATCAAAGATACTAGGTGGCCTAGGCCTATCCAAAATGATCCTTCTCATAGGAATCAAAATTTGATGTGTAAGTATCATGGCACACATAGCCATAGAACCAAAGGCTAGATACAACTAAGGGAAGAGGTATCTCGGTTGTTCAACGAGGGTCACCTTCGAGAATTTCTCAGTGATCGAGCTAAAAACCATTTTAGGGAGAGAGATGCAAGAAAAAATGAGCAGGAAGAACCACAACATGTAATCCACATGATCGTTGGTTGTGTCGACATCCCACAAAAACCTGTGTTCAAACGCACCAAGGTATCAATCACCAGTGAAAAATAGACTCGAAGCTATGTGTTCGAGAATGTCCTATCATTCTATGACGAGGAAGCAGAAAGCGTATCCCAATCGCACAACGACGCCCTAGTAATTTCTATTATTTTAAATAAAATTCAATTTAAGCATGTTCTAGTGGATCCAGGTAGCTCAACAAACATAATCAGATCGAGGCTCGTAGAATAACTCGGCCTACAAGATCAGATTATACCTGCATCTCGGGTCCTAAATGGCTTCAATATGGCAAGCAAAATAATAAAAGAGGGAGATAATCCTACCAGTAAACTAAGCTGGAACCATATAGGAAACAAAATTCCATGTCATCGAAGGTGACATAAGGTATAATGCACTCCTCGGGAGACAATGGATACATAACACGAGGGTAGTGCCTTTAACTCTTCACTAGACGATGAAGTTCCCGACAAAGGAATGAGTGAAAAAAGTTTATAGAGAGCAACATCTTGCAAAGGTGATATTTGCAGTTGAGGAGGTGGTACGGATATAATATACTTCGATCTTGGAGAAGTCGAGGATCAAAGGTAAACGCGCGGCCAAATAGCAATCACCTCCCCAACCTTGACGGAATTGGAGCAACAAGTAATCGAAGACGAAGAAGAGGACATCATCACTCCTTAGACCTTCGTCCTTCCCGAAAAGTCCGATGCAACCAAATCAACTGTCAAGGAACTGGAGTAGACCATACTAATTGAATACATGCCCGAGAGAAAGGTATACATGGGAACTGGATTAACCCTCGAACTCAGGAAAAAACTCATTCAATTTCTTATTGATAATATGGATTGCTTTGCTTGGTCCTATTTAGATATGATAGGGATCCCACCGGAAATCACCACAGGTCAACTAAGCATCGACCTCAGATTCAAATAGTTGAAGAAAAAAAGGAGACTCCAATCCGAGGTGAAACATGCGTTCATGAAGGATGAGGTAACCAAACTTCTTAAAAAGGGTCTATTTGGGAGGTAAAGTACCCCGAATGGTTAGCCGATGTAGTTGTAGTTCCTAAAAAGGAAACAAACTTATAATGTGTGTAGACTATAAGGATTTGAAAAAAGCCTACCCAAATGAATCTTTACCACTTCCTAACATCGATCGTATGATCGTGCCGTGGTCGGCCACAAGATCCTAACTTTTCTCGATGCCTACTCCGGGTACAATAAAATTCAGACGAATTTGGAGGACCATGAAAAGACTTCATTTATTATAAATTTTGAAATTATTGTTACAACGTAATACCCTTCGGGCTAAAAAATACGGGAGCTACATATCAACGCCTAGTCAACCAAATATTTGGAGAACAAATAGGTAAAACAATTGAAGTTTACATTGATGATATATTGGTTAAGTCCTTGCACAAAGCAGACCATTTGACTCATTTGCAGGAAACAGTCAAATTTTGAGAATGTATAACATGAAGCTTAACCCAAATAAATGTGCCTTCGGAGTTGGCACTGGTAAGTTCCTCGATTTTATGGTGTTGAATCGGGGTATCAAAATTAACCTCGATAAGATCAAGGCCATCGAGGATATCACGATCGTAGATAGTGTGAAGGCCATGCAAAGGCTGACAGGACAAATTGTCGTCCTAGGTAAGTTCTTTTTTAGGTTATCAGATCGAGTCATCGGTTCTTTTATTTGCTAAAAAAGAAAAAAGATTTCTCATTTACCCCATAATGTCAGTAAGCCATAGAAGAATTAAGCAATATCTATCGATCCTGCCTTTGATTTACACCCCGAGGGTAGATGAAAAACTTTACCTATACTTGGTAGTATTCGAGATAGCGGTAAGTGGTGTACTAGTTCGAGAAGATCAACATATGCAATTTACGATTTATTATGTAAGCCGGACTCTAGGAGACATTGAAACTATATACCCTCACTTAGAAAAATTAGCACTTGCATTGGCAAACGCATCTAGAAAGCTAAAAACATATTTTTAATGTCACACTACATGTGTATTAACCATTTACCCAGTTCGAAATGTTTTGCGTATGCCCGAGCTATCAGGCCGATTGGCCAAATGGGCCGTCGAACTTAGTCGGTACAATATCGAGTATCAACCCCGAATGGCCATTAAGTCGCAAATCCTAGCTGAATTCCTGGCCAATTTTATGCCGACCCTCGTACCCAAAGTGGAGAAAGAACTCCTACTATGATCGGGTACATCATCAGCGCTATGGACGTTTTTTACGGACGGTGCCTCGAATATGAAAGGGTCCAAGCTTGGAATTGTCTTGAAATCACCTACAGGTGGTACCGTTAGAAAATCTATCGAAACTTCTAGGTTAACCAATAACGAGGCCGAACTAGCTAAAAGCTTGGGAGCTGAAATCATTGAAGCCAAGTGTGATTCACTGGTGGTGGTGAACCAGGTAAACAAAAGTTTTGAAGTTCGAGAGGATAGAATGCAACGGTACTTGTATGAGCTACAAGTAACTTTGCACCGCTTCAAAGAGTGAACCCTGGATCATGTGCCTCGAGAAAAGAATAGCGAGGCCGACGCTCTTGCGAATCTGGGATCCTCGATCGAGAAAGATGATATCGTCCTAGGGACTGTTGTCCAGTTATTGAGGTCTGTGGTGGAAGAGGGTCATGCCAAGATAAAGTCAACAAGCTTGACCTAGGACTGGAGGAATAAATATATCGATTACTTGAAAAATGGAGAACTCCCATCGGGCTATAAATAATCGAGGGCCCTATGAACCAAAGCTGATAGGGTTATGCTAGATGAAGAATGAACATTGTACAAGAGAATGTTTGATGTGCCATTGGTGGTATGTTTATGGCCTGGCAATGCTGATTATGTTCTTCGAGAAATCCATGAAGGTACTTATAGGAATCACTCCACCGTCGAGTCTTTGGTTCGCAAAGTTATCATAGCAGGGTATTAATAGGATAACATGAAAAGTGATGCTAAGGAGTTCGCTAAAAAGTTTGAAAAATGTCAAAGGTTTGCATCGATGATCCATCAATCTAGAGAACAACTCCACTCAGTCTTATCCCCGCGGCCTTTCATGAAGTAAGGAATGGACATAATCGGCCCTCTACAAACAACCCAGGTAAAGTTAATTTTTTTAATGACTTATTATTTTTCTAAAGGGGTGGAAACACAGGTCTTCAAGAAGATTAGAGAAAATGAAGTTATACAATTCATCAAGGACCACATTATATGCCGGTTCAGAATACCTGCCGAGATTGTATGAGACAAGGGAAAACAATTCATCGGCAAAAAGGTAATAGGGTTACTCGAAGCACCAAAAATATAGAGGATCTTATCAACACCATACCACCCAACTGGAAATACACAGGCCGAGTCAAAAAAACAAAACTATCATTCAGAACATGAAGAAAAGGTTAGACAATGCAAAAGGGATATGGAGAGAAGTTCTACCCCAGGCCCTTTGGGCATATCGAACAACATCGAAGTCTAGTGTGGGGGCTACTTCGTTATCTCTAGTATATGTCTCTAAGGCCCTCATCCCAGTTGAAATCGAAGAACCCAGTGCCAAGTTTTGATATGCATCAGAGGAATCAAGTCACGAGGCTATGAATACTAGCCTCGAGCTATTACGTAAAAAACAAGAAGCAGCGCTTGTTCGGATGGTCATGCAAAAGCACATGATTGAAAGATATTACAACAGAAGTACTAACCTTCGAAACTTCGGAATTGGGGACTTAGTTCTACAAAAAGTTACCTTCAATACTCGAGACCCGAATAAAGGGAAGCTGGGTGCGAATTGGAAAGGACTCTGCCGAGTTCTCGGAATTGTCAGTAAAGTATCTTAGAAAGTTAGTACAATTGAATATTGACAATTTTTGAATGGTTGGAACATATTGTTTCTCAAACGATACTATTGCTAAGGTATGAATGTGCTTTCCTTGTCCATTTGAATTTAAAACCAACCCATTGCAGGTATTTGATCAAAGATATCGAAGGCACCTTTTTACACGAAGGCCCTAGGTTTTAAAGAATGAGTTGCATTCTTTTTCCCTTAGATCAAATTTTATCCCAAATGGGTTTTACATGAAAGGTTTTTAACGAAGCAACAACTATATGCTACCTAAAGAGAACTCAACCGTATCTAAGGCTTCTTTTCAATCAACCTCGAATACTGGGGGGCATCACCCTCGGAGGTCATATTTTCGAGGAAAATAGTTCACGCCTAAGAAAGCCTCGATAGGAGAAAATTGTAATGGGCCAAACGGTCAGATGAACTGTCTCCACTTAGACTAGTCGAGCCCTAACAGAAAAACATGTACACATGTATCAAGTTTAACAAAGAAACATTCTGTTTATATAAAAAAACACTTTGAATCTCAAAGAAGGCTACTATTATACGAGCTTTACACTTATAATCCTATGGGAAATGGCTCAAGAGCTAGAGCACGAATGTAACCCCGAGGTACTCGGGGACTATTATCGATAGTGAGCACATCTGTGTTATCAAAAAATCGGACTCATATGACCTCAAATAGGCATCCCCTTGATACAAAGGTCAAGGATAACATACTCAGGGACTAACCTTTCAAATAAGTTCGAAATGTTATCGGGAAACAAGTCCAAGAGACATACCCGAAGGCTACGACCATATTAAAGACTACGGTCATATAAAAAGGCAACGACCAAAGTAATGCGGCTCGGAGACGTCCGACTTCCTCCATAAATTAAAGGCCTTCACACACATTGAAAAAACCAGTTAAATCAGGCTACCCTCGGCAAAAGCAAAGATAAAGGGCTTCGATAAAATTAGCCATCGAATAATTTAGATGCTTCAATAACATCAACCTTCAAAAAAACCTCTAGAGGTATTCGATTATGTTTACACAAACAAATTACTAATAAAGTTTTGATCTGTCAAACCTTAAAAAAATCCAACATGTACAAAAAACACATGCTAAGGCATACATAAATTTTCACTAAGTCTTTTAGCCGAAAAGAGGGAAAAATTATACCGCTTTAGAGGCCGAATTGGCCCAGCTTAAAGAGCCTATGGGCTAACCTAAAAGCATAAGGGCCGATATAAAATGAGCCTAAGGGAAAAAATATGTAGTATTTAAGACCTTGCTCTCACTTAGCTCGGACTCAAGAGTGTCGACATCCTGAGATCGCATCAAATCAGTTTAAGCTTAACTTGAGGATTAACTAAAACCTTAAGAGATGAAGATAAAACGAAATTCAACACAAATTGAAGATGGAGCAAAGAGGTTCTATATATTCATAAGATATGTTTTATGAAATATATTTAAAATGCCCACAAGGGTCCCTTACATAAATAAGAAAAAGGGAACCTAATCTATTTATGGGTTATGTCCCTGGAAGAAACCTCCTCAAGAACTGCACCCTCAACAGCTCTGTCTTCGGGAATCTCCTCTTCCTTGGGGACACCTTCTTCACCTTCCACGCCTTTAGAGCCACTAACAACATCTTCGTCATCAGAAGAAATAAGGAACCTGGCATCGATTTCCAGCACCTTTGCTTGGGCTATTTCTTCAGTGAGGTCAAATCCTCGAGCGTAGATTTCTTCGAGAATCTCCCGTCGGGATTGACACTTGGCCAAACCCGGTCGGAGGCCTCCCCTAGCTCCGCTTGAACGGCCGTAGCATCCTTTAATTATACGGTGATGGTCTTATCGGTCGTAGTCTTTGTCTTCTCAACTTTAGCCTTGGCCTATGCAACTTCGGCTCGGGCTCTAGCAAGCTTCGCCTTTAACTAGTAAATTTTGTTGGCCTGGGCCAGACTCTTCACTTTAATGCCTCGGAGTTGAGTTTCAGCTGAGGTCAGTTAGGCATTAATAGTTTCCATATTGGTAGCGAGCCAATCTATGTTCTCTTTCCATCGATGGTAGTCAGTCTTAACTTGATCGACCTCACCCCTGAGCTGCCCTACCATCTCGAACTTTTGCTGTAGCTGAGACATTGAAGTGTTAGCCTCCGAAGTAAGACCCGAAAGACCATACACTGTTAAATCACAGTTACCTACTCATCTAGTTCGGTCTTATTTTTCCAAGCTTTGGCCAATTAAGCTCGAAGGTCCTAAAGCTCCTCCTCCTTTTGGCTATAGAGGAGCCTCAAGGCTTTCTCTTCATCTTAAACCTTCCTGAGCTCGGCCTCGTAATGGCTCAGCTCAGTTGTAAACTTGACGATGGCCTATACATGAAATGAAGATATATCAATCGAAGAAAGGGAAGAAAAGAAAAAATTACAACAATGAAAGTTAGTATATACTCGAGAGAGGAGACAGAGAGCCTCTTTGAAGAGCGTGGATGCATCGTTAAGGTCAACAACATCATCAACCTCGATGAAACAGTCCCGAAAAGGGTCTTCTTTAAGGACCTCACTCGGGTCGGGTTTTCGCAGATCCCGAGCATCCTTTATTGTCTCATCAGAGTAAGATGATAGAGAAAGTGAGTGAGCGATTATCACGGCTAGTGATGTTCATGGTTCGGTTTGGGTCGGTTTTTTCCTAAAAAGAAATTAAACCAAGTCGGTTTTACAAATATTGGAACCAATCCAAATCAAATAAGTCGTTTTTTATCGATTTGGTTTTTATTGAATTTTCGAATTTTTCGGTTATTTATCAGTTTTTTTCTTAAGTATGAGACATACACTACCAAATGCATATTCCGGCGACTACATTTTCAACATAACACTATCAAATCAATTGCTCTTTAAGAAATCTATCATTTATCAAGATATATTGATGATAATTGAATCAAATAGTGATGAATAATTTAACTACTTAATCAAAAATCAATTTTTTAAACATGTTATAAATTCTTGTACTTAGAAAAAGAAAAATACCAATCAAACTAGAATGTAAAGGCAAAAAATTAGATTATTAAATAGCAAATAATTAGACTAAAATTATAAATGATTAATATATACCATAAAATTTTAAAAACTTTATATAAAAATACACACACACACACACACACACATATATATATATATGTTATTTTTATAGTCAGTTTGGTTCGATTTTTTTAAGTAAAACTAAAACCAAATCAAATTTGATCGGTTTTTAAAATTCAAAAGCAAAATCAAACCAAACATAAGAAGTATCGGTTGGTTTGGTTGGTTTGGTTAGGTTTTCGATTTTGTCCGATTTTTTGGGAATTTATGAACACCCGTAGTCACGACCCCGAGCTCCTCACTCAGGGCGCTATGATTAGCTTCGTCCCTCTCAGCACTTCACCCCTCCAGCGTATTTTTCCAAGGATGATATGCGATCTCAATATCAGGTGACTTGACGGCTTTTCTAGAGCTTTTTTTTCTGGAGCTCCTTCATCGAGAGGCAAGGTATCAGGTTCGGAGGACTTCGCGGCCTCGAGTGGTTTCTTAGTTTGGGTTACAACACTTATTCTTCACATTCATTATCTTCGTCTTCCAGGTGTTGAATGGCCAAATCCAAGTAACATGAATGAGTTTTCTCCACGGCTTCCGAGTAAGGGCCACCTCATCCTGGGTATCTTCGTGCTTCAAATCCCTCTTTCTTTTGCTATCTTTCCTCGATTTCGGAAGCGGGGACTCTGTACCTTCCCCATGCAAGGCTGACCTCATTTCGGAGACATCTACGATGCCTACACAAATAAACATGAACGAGATGCCATCACCAGTAAAAGAAAGGTATCAAGGCTTGGGAAGAGAATTTACCGTGATGCTTGGCCTCCCATTTATCCCTCGATATGATGTGCCATTTGTGCTCATCATATGAGGAGGTGGCAGCTAACTTTCGGACCCATTCCTTGAGGTTAGGGACAACTTAAGGCATCCAAGCAACAACTGGAGAAAAGATAAAAAAAATTATTGCAAGCGAAAACAGAATATGAAGAAGTATTTGTTAAGACACTCCACTTACGATTAAAGTTCCATCTCTTTGGGAACGACATTTTCCCCCTGTGGATGACATTCGAAGTCTTTACTCTAATGAACCGACTCATTTAGCCTTGATCTTTGTCTTCATCATTACTAGCGAAAAAGGCCTTCTTTGTTCGACATTGCAGCTTGATGAGCCCTCGAAACAACTGGGGCTAATACAATCGAATAAGATGATTGAGAATAGATTACAACCCTTCATCCTTTTACGAAAATCAGAACAACAAGATTACAATGCTCCAAAAGGAGTGATAGATCTGGTCGAGGGTGACCTCATACATTTTGCAAAAGTTGATCATTACCGGATCGAGGGGACCCGGTATGAAGGGGTAAGTGTAAGAATTTTAAAACCCCTCCACGTGAGTAGTGATGCTTTCCTCGGGGCCTGGGATCCGAACCACGACCTCGTCTCCCCAGCCGCAGTCCCTCTTCATAGCTTTGAGGTGCTTCTATATTGAAGTCCTTTTTAATCACATAAGGGTTGGGGTGATCTCTTTAAGAGTCGGCGGCACCACCGGTTGGCCAGCCGGGAGGTAGAAAAAGACGATGCTTTTGCTTTGGGAATTATTTTGGAAGTTTTAGCCATAACTATAAGCTAAAGAATATAGACGGTAGAGCTTGGCATTTTCCGTAGCAGAGCGTGGTGTTTTACTAAAGCTTGGAATTTTCCGACGTTTAAAGGGTCGGTGGAAACAGATGATGAGATGAAAAGATAAAGAAGGGAGATGATCAGAGTAAATGTGAATGAAGGAGTAATGTTTTATATTCAAAGAAGTAGCCTCGCATTTATAGATGAGCCACGATGGTTCGGCGGCGCTAGTGTCCGACCATTACTGGCATGCATTTAATGTTCTGGGGAAATGAACTGACGTGAAATTCCTATCACTTCGTGCGCCCACATCACGGGAATGACATAATCATTAAAGACTCTGGAGAATCGAGGTTCTAATTGTTTCTTATCATCTTACTTTAAAAAATGCGTGAACTATCTTTATACGGTCGAGATCAGACATGCCCGATTTCTCAGGGTTTGAGGGCCTTAGGTCCAAGTTCGGGTAAGGTTGAGTTCGAGGTCGAAAAACTACACTCATGCTGGAGGATGAAATGCAATGCCCGAAGATAAGAGGAATACCGAAGCCGGGTATGTTCGACCTCGAATAATGTTGTTATGAACTTGTAACAAAATGGGCGAGATTCCTGCCACGTCCCCAAGATCATGACACAGTTCTCGGAATAAAATTATACAATATCGTACTAGGCGTTTAGATAGTTGTACCAATGATATTCCTTACTGTAAATAGAAATTTACCTTATTTAGGGTTTTCCTATTATATAAAGGGCACCCGAATCATTTGTAACATCATCTAATCGTTGGCAAAGAATATAGTAACTCACTTTTTCTAGCTCATTGACTATCAGAATTTTCTTTGTCTTTACTGTCTTATATTATTGTTCTTGGTCCATCTCGAGGTTACTGAGCTTGAGGTCGATACTGCTAAACAACACTGATTTGATTCATTTATTTCTACTTTATATTTCTTGATTATCAATTGCTATTGAACTAAATCACATATCTTTAAAACTACAAATCAAATTTAATTGTTACTCGTATTTTCGATGTAAACAAATCTTGAATTAAATTTATTGTTTTTGATAGCACTGTAATAGCAGAAATATCCTAAACAAGAAACAATAATTTAGCAATTTATGTATATGTGAAGATAATTGTCAAGTCTCTTTTACAAGTCATGTGTGTGCTCGTATAGAGAGTAGAAATTCTCATGTGTCTAACTCAACATTTTCCTATTTGTCCATGGATAAAAAGAATAAAGCACGGGAAAAGAATGGACCATAGGAGGAACATAAAGTGATCGCCATGAAAGGTAAGATATTTAATAGGAGAAATCTTACGAGGAAAAACTGAGAAAGTATTGGAGAAGATATTTAATAGTTGAAGGAAAAAACAAACCGTAATGTCCCAGTCTCCGAGTGGGTCTGTTCCCCACTAACCGAACCGTCTGGTTCTTGCACAATCTCTTTAGCATCGTAAAACAATTTGACTTGACATGGAGAGTTGATGGAAGTGACACATCCTTAAACTCATATTTATATCTTTAACTCAAAACATTCTCAACACCCGCCGTCATATACAGCCAAATTAATGATGCTAGTATGCTAGAGATTAGGCTGTAATAATTTGTTTGGTTCTCTTCATGCTTCTAAAAGGAAAACATATACTCTCTCTCTATTTCAGTTTACGCGAACTTTTTTTTTTGGTTTGTTAAAAAAAAAACTTTTTTTCTAAATTTGATGATAATTTAGTTTAAATTTATAATTCTATCTTTACTGAGAAGTTATAATCACACAAATATTCTGAGCCCTTTTTCACTTGTTTAGTCACAAACTACAAAAGTTTTTATCTTTTATTAAACTCATGTCCAGTCAAATAAGTTCACATAAATTGGAACGGAAGGACCGAAGGAGTACTCAGATTGGTGAAGTTCGAAGTAAATACTCTCTCTGTTCCAATTTATGTGAACCGGTTTGACCGGACACGGAGTTTAAGAAAAAAATGAAGACTTTTAGAATTTATGATCTTAAATAAGTCCAAATGGGGCCCAGAGTATTTGTGTGGTTATAAAATCTTCTCATTAAAAGTAGAGTTGTAAGTTTAAACTAAATTGTTACTAAATTTAAAAAGGGTTCATTTTTTTAGAACGGATAAAAAAAAATTAGGTTCACATAAACTGGAACGGGGGGAATATCTTAATTAGAATTTTGAATCATGCACATAGTTCGTGCTCCCAAGCTTAAAAGTAAGTTGTTTCAGGTACGTACAGCAACAACAGTTAGACTTCAATGACAAGCGAGCTAAAGTCAATTATACAAATACTAACTGTCAAATGGCTTGGCATAAGCTTTATCAATAAATTCATCCACATGATCTCGACTACATATCTCAAGACGACGCTGTTGATTTCAAATGCCGGGCTTTGAAGCGTGTTCGTTACTATGCATAGACTGTTGCAATCGCTCCATTTAAGCTTCTCTCGATTTAACAATATAAATTATTAATTTTTCTGTCATTATATTTACCTTAAAAATAGTAATTATAATGAAATTCAATTTTGTGGTTCTAAAAATATGTAATTTATTTTTATATTAGTTGTTAAGCGATAAATGCTAAGTGTAAGTCAGAAAAATGAGATAGGAGCTCAAGAACAGTATGTTATGTAAACCAATTGGCCGTGAATCGAGATCTCGAGCTGGCCTAAGCTGGGCCTCGAGGTTGAGCTAATGAGCTCGACCGTGGATGATTGATGAAAGACTAACAGTTCCAAGTGTTAGGGATATAGTATATATGCCCTAGATCCAATATCATATTTGATGATTTGAACATATTTTGTGAAGGTTATTTGATATAAAATATATATGGCATTTGATATTCTTTAATCATAGTTATTATTAATTATTTGATTAACTTGATACGGTCCTTGATTAAATTTTGAGATTTGACTTTGTGATGGAGATCATGATAATGAGAGTCAAGTTTCTTATAATTTAATCTAAATTTGTTCTTGATCGTAGGATTATTAATTTGGACATCGGTAATCTGGTAAGATCAATTTATGTGATCGTCTTTATTGGATAAAGATTAGTTGATCTCATTAACTAATTCTCATAGATAGATGATGCATATAAATATATGATCATTGAACCGACTCATTGGATAATTCCTAGTGGTTAGAATTACCATAAGCTGTCAATAGGATATTATCTTGAAGAATGTGATGTAAGAATTTCCTTTGACCTGAGATCGTCATAGTAATTGACAAGTTATTTATTGTGCTTTGATACTGGACACCTATGGCCCTAGGGTGATAGTTTAAATGATATTGGGTACAATTAAATACTTGTAGAATTAGTGATTGATCAAGATGGAATCTGTCAACTCTTCGTAATGAGTTGAAGCTCCATGTTGTCATGAATTATAAACGACCAAACTAAGACCTTGGCCAGGGCAATTGAATTAAAGAAGAAATGTGTTTCTTAGGTCATTCAATGGTCGATTATATTTGACATGAAGACATAGTTGGTCGCCTATTTGGATTTGACAGTTGAACTATATCCTAGGGTGATCCAGAGCTATAAGGACAGAAGGAATTACTACATTATTCTTCTACTGGTTCTTGAGAGTAAATTATATACTTCATTCTATCCGGTCATTAAGGAGTGTTGCTAGACGTCACCCTTGATTAGTATATTGATGTGATCAATTTAGTACTGGCTTAGTATTGAACTTATGGGATCGCACACTAACGAGTGTTCTGATCATTGCAAAATGATTAATTACTTTATTATTTGATAATTAACTTAAGAAATTTAATTAGTCAAATAAATTTAGTTATTAGTCCAAATGAAATATTATTATGTTCTTTGCTAGCACATAGGATATAATTAATATTGTGAATAAACTGAAGTTTCTATTTGGACAAAAATATTAAATTGTATCTTTTGGTTGAAATATCTATATATATATATATATATATATATATATATATATATATATATATATATATATATATATATATATATATATATATATATATATATATATATATTTGTGTATATAAGGTGTATATATACAATATTAATAAAGAACTCTTGATCCAATTTTGATTGGACATGGAATTCCATGAAAGAATTCATACGGAAGAATTCAATTCAAACTCCTCAAGATATTGAAAGATTCATCACATTTAGAATGAGATGTATTTTTCAATGGAAAACTTTTATAAAGTTAATAAAGGAAGTTTGTCATATTCATTCCATTTAGAATGTGATTGCATAGCCATAAAGCCTTCATAAACACAGCTATTGAGCAGAAACAACATATCATCCTTTCACAGAGCTGCAACAATAGCCCCAACCAACTACGCATGGAAAAACATTACACGTCGTATATGTAGTACCATTACCATACCTCAAATTCCCGATTCATAGCAAGTGCTTCGCGACATATAAGGTTGAGTAGGAAGAAACATAGGCATAGGCATCAAGGGAATCGAATTGCACGATGAGGAATCAAGAAGGTAAGCACTCCTAACAGCCTTGTAGCCTCTCGAAGATAAGTACAGACGTCTCCGTACCAATCCGCAAGACTCTATTGGACTTGCTCATGACTCGTGAAACCTAAGGGAACCTAGTGTTCTGATACCATGTTGTCACGACCCAAAATCCACTAAGGGTCGTGATGGTGCCTGACACTGCTCTCAGCCAAGCCAACCATAAATGCTTAATCTAATTCTTATCTTAATAATTTTGAAAACTGATATTTTCCTTCAATTCATATAGTAAAAGATAATCTTTACAAAAATAAATAAAAAAATATTTAAAAGTAAATATAGAATACCCCATAATCATCCCAGAACCCGGTGTCACAAGTGCATGAGCAATTTCTTAGAAATAATGTAATACAACAACCGTCCGAAATACAATATTGGACAGAAAGTAAATACAGTAATCTGAAAGAGACTCTGCTGGCTGCGGGTCATCTCTGGAAGTGCAGCTCACCTAAGTCTCAGTATCAACCATGCTACTATGCCTGATAGGCCACTAGAGATGCATGTGCCTGTGCAACAAAAATGTACATCAAGTGTAGTATGAGTACGAAAACAACGTGTATCCAACGAGTATCTCATCTAATCTCGAAGAAGTAGAGATGAGAGGTCGACTTTGACACTTACTAGTGGTCTAATGATAATATAGTAAGAATGTGAGGAGATCATGGATTTTATAAAAATTAACAATTATAATTCATAAAGCCAGATAGCAGGTAAACAACTTCCCAAATAATAATGGATTTCCAAAGATTTATTTTTCATTATCTTTATCAATTTATCTCCCGCCAGGAAAGGCAAATAGCAACATTTATAAATCTTAAGCAACAATACAAGCATGATCATATCCTGCCGAGGTCGTACGGCCTAATCTAACATAAATGTAAAATGTGCATTGCCGAGGATCGAATGACATAAACCATAAATACATCTATTACCCCGCTCGTGAATCATACATACGTTGCGGTCAACATAAATAAACCAATACCCCACTCGTGAATCATACATGCGACGCGGGAAAACATAGATACACACATTCAAATAGCCAATTAAGAATTAATCGGGGAATATTTATCCAAATAAAAGCCAATTCTCTTTTAAAGATTTAAGAAAAATGAAGTTTAATCCTTTAGAAATTCATTTTCCAATTTAATAGGATTTAAGCAATTCAACTATCAATAAGATTACCAATATTCCAAGTATAGCATGCTTTTGGGTCCTAGATTACCCAGACTTAAACATAATAGTAGCTACGCACGGACTCTCGTCACCTCGTGCGTACGTAGTACCACAAATAGGAGCACGTAACCAATTATTTCATCTATGGGACAATTCCCTCTACAAGGTTAGAAAGGACAATCACCTTGCTCCAAAATTTCCATAACCGGATTCCAAGCCCCTCCAACGACTCCAATTGATGCACAACGCCCCAAACTATTCAAACAATGGGCAAATCAATAAAGATTTACTCTAATACTTGTAACAATTCAAACTATATAAGTTCCCAACTCCGCTCGAAAAGTTAACCAAAATGCCCTCGAGCCCAAGTGCCCGGATTGCGAAATTTCTCGAAGATAAATTCTACCCATAGATTTACTAACTCAAATATACAATTTGCTCTAATTTTCATGCTCAAATTCAAGGTAAAAGTCCAAAATTCCAAATTCTAGGTCTTCCCCAAAACATCCAAATTTATACTAATTTTCCATGTCTAAATCCATGTAAGATCACATATTTAACTCAAAAATAGGAAGAAATCACTTACCTAGTGTTGCTTGGTGAAATTCCCTCCTTGAGATCTCCAAAATCGTACAAGATAAATGAAAGAAATGAAAGAAATGGGCCAAAACTCGTATTTAAAACAATCTGCCCAGGCTTCATCGAGTTGTACCTTGCGTTGTGCAGGTTGTACATCCTATTACAATTTCCCCCTGATGTACACCTTCTACTAAAACTCCCATAACACCTAGTGGAAATATCCAAATGACAAACGATTAGAATATTTAGAAACTAGACTCGAAGATCTTTCATTTGATAGGTTGTACATCATATAACTCTTTATATATTCTGAGATATGAGCTTCTAAAGTCGGCTCCATGCATCAGAAACTTCTGTCGAAACTGCATTATCAGCCATCTTCAATCGATCATAACTTTCTGCTAAAATGTCCAAATCATGAATATTTAACTTTTGGAGACTAGAATGCAAGATAAACAACTTTTATATTTTGCAAATTTTTCAATTACTTATAGATTTCGAGATATAAGCTTCCAAATTCAGCTTCGCGATTGCACTAGTTGCTCTCAAAACAACTTTCTACAGAAAATTTCAGCAACCCTTTGGTCCGAAATTCATTCTGTTAACCATCCAACACTTGAGACCCTCGGGACCTTAACCAATTATACCAACTTGTCCCAAAACATGATACGAACTCGCTCAAGGTCTCAAATCACATCAAACAACGTCGAAATCATGAATTGTACTCCAATCCAAACTTTATGAACTTTGAAATTTCAAACTTCTACATTCGATGTCGAAACCCGTCAAATGACATCCGATTGACCTCAAATTTTGCACACAAGTCATATTCGACATTACGGACCTGCTCCAACTTTCAAAATTGGAATCCGACCCTGATATCAAAAAGTCAAACTCTTGGTCAAACTTCTCAAAAACCTTCAAAAAATTTTCTATAGCCAAATGACTTCAAAATGACCTACGAACCTTCGAATTCACTTCCGATCATGCTCCCAACTCTAGAATCACCATACGAAGCTATTCCCAAACACGAAATTCCTAACGGGCATCAATATCACTAAAATGCACTTCAACCCAGACTTATGAAATTCTTTATAAAATGCTAACTTCCATAATATACGCCAAAACGCTCCCGGGTTATCCAAAACCTGATCCAGACATACGCCCCAGTCCGAAATCATCATACGAACCTGCTGGAACCTTCAGATCCTGATTTCGAGGTCGTTTACTCCAAACTCCAGTCTTAGTCGATTCTTCCAACTTAAGGCTTCTGATATGAGAATTTTCTTTCCAATTTGACTCCGAACTTCTAGGAAATTAACTCCGACCACGCCTACGAGTCATAATACCTAAAATAGTTGCTCATGACTTCAAACCGCTGAACGATGCGCTAGAGCTCAAAACAATCGGTCGGGTCGTTACTGACCAAATATTCACGAAGGAACCTTTATATACACTCTGCCCAGCACTTCCGCAACTGCAGTCCCCATCACGCATCTGCAGGGCCGCATCTGCGCACAATCCTCCATTTTTTCGGAATTTCATTAAAAGGCATTTTCGCTTCTACGGTTGCCTGACCACACCTACGGTTATTGCTGATATGGGGACAAACTGGATTTCCCACCGTCCGGAGTCATGATGGCGCCTACTAGGGAAAGCTAGGGAATCCAGCCGGCTAATTTATTTACCTTGTTTCCACTTTTGAATTTATTAACAACTTAGAACCAACAATTAATAAACAACATAATTTAACGAGCGGAAGAATAGATTTCAAACTTAAAAATACTGCTAATAAAATTCCTTAACAAAACTACCTAAGATTTGGTGCCACAACTTCACAGACTGTCTATGAGTACTACAAATAAGGGTCTAAAATAAATAACAAAGTACTGTCTCTGGAACTACATAAAAGAAACAGAAAATAGATAGAGGGAGATGCCAAGGCCTGCGGACGCCTGTAGGACTACCTCGGGTCGCCTGATATGCAAGAAGCTGAAATCTCACTACGATCTGAAATCTGCAGCACTGGGACCTGCACAAAAGAGTGCAGAGTGTAGTATCAGCACAACCAACCCCATGTGCTGGTAAGTTCCTAGCCTAACCTCGGTAAAGTAGTGATGAGGCTAGGACCAGACTAACAAATAAACTTGTGTAGATAAATAATGTACAGCGGTAAATAGAAGTAAAAATATACAGTCAAGGCTGGGAGGAGGAAACATGTTGTGGGGGAATATCAAATAGCAACAGGAAAGTAGCAGTTAAATATATGAAACACCGCAATTCAATTATTAACAATAATTGAAATCCAAACAAGTGCACGACATCACCCTTCGTGCTTTTACTCTCATCCTCACCAAAATCAATATAAACTGCACAGCATCACCATTCGTGCTTCTACTCGCATCCTTACCATAAAATCAATATAATCGGCACGGAATGGTACATCGTGCGCCACGTAATCACCCTTCATGCTTTACATTCTTCCTCACAAAATAATACACAGCATCACCATTCGTTCTTTAACACTATCTCACTAAAATAATGCACGGCATCACCCTTCTTGCTTTACACTCTTCCTCACCCAAACAAAAAACACAAAGACCAACAATAAGGGAAAGGAATAAATGAATCATAATAAAACTCCCGGAAAGGGAACAATATCAAAACCAAAACATCATATTAAGGGAATAACATTAAAAGCAACCACGCCCCGGCAAGGGATCACCACCATAAACCTTTTCTCATTTTCACATTTATCTCACAACTTGCTTTACAATTTGACCCAATGCTCTATAAGATTCAATTGTCAATGATACTTTCACAAATCACTGTGTAACATGAGCCAATGCTCCTCAATATACAAATACCAATATTCTTTTCACACACCTTACTCAGCAGTAGCAATCACCACATTAAACTTGAACAATATAACAACACAAGACTCACGGGCATGCTTGACACCAACGCATAGATACTCGTCACCATGCCTATACGTCGTACTCTACACATAACACATAGCATAGAAGACGAAACTCATATTCCCTCAAGCTAAGGTTAGACCAAACACTTACCTCGATGCCATGAACACAGTTCAAGCCTCAACTATCGCTTTACCTCTTGATTCCACCATCAATTCGCTTGTATCTAGTCACAGGGTACTTAATTACATCAATAAATTCTAAAATAATAAATTCTAATGCATGGAAATAAGTTTTCTCCAGTTTCTTCCAAAAAGTCAAAAATCGACCCCGGGCCTATGTGGTCAAAACCCGAGGTTCAAACCAAAACCTGACTACCCATTCACTCACGAACTCAAATATATAATTTGTTTTGAAATCGGACCTCAAATCGAGGTCCAAATCCCTAAATTATGAAAAACCTAGGTTCTACCCAAAACACCCAATTTCCCCCATGAAAATCATTAATTTTTAGTTGAAATCATGTTAAAAGATGTTAAGGATTAAAGAAAACTAGTTAAAAACGACTTATAATTGATTTGGAGAAGACGTTGCCTTTGAAAAATCGCCCTAGAGTGTTTATGTTTTGAGAAGATATGAAAAATGGGTTAAAAATTCGTCTAAGTATGGATTTCACAGGTCTCTAATGTCGCAATTGCAACCAGGGTTCACAATTGAGATCCCAGATTTTGCTAAGATTGCATTTGCGAGCAAAAATGTCTCATTTGCGACCAGGCTCAACTTCTGGTCACCTTCGCATTTGCGATAGACCTCTCGCATTTACGAGATGGGAATTGCGAACAAAATGTCGCATTTGCGACGACTGGCTACTAATTGGGGGGATCGCATTTGCGATAAGTCTCTCACATTTTTGAGGTAGGATGTCCTTGGCTAGTTTTGCATTTGCGACAAAGCCATCGAAAATGCAAACTCGCATTTGCGAAGCCTGCAGGCCTGCAATGCAACAGCTGAAGTCTGCAATTTTCCAAGTTCAAAATCCACCCCGTAGCCTATCCAAAACTCACCTGAGCCCTCGGGGCTTCAAACCAAACATGCACACCAACCTAAAAACATCATACGGACTCGCTCGTGCATTCAAATCACCAAAATAACATTAACAACTATGAAATTGCTCAAGAACATCAAATCTCCAATTTTTCTCAAATTAGGTTCGATTCACGTCATTTCAAGTCCGTTTCCTTCCAAATTTCTCACACTCATCTTAAATAACATATAAGGCATGTACCGGGATTCGTAACAAAGATACGAGCCCGATACCATCAAATGTCAAACACATTTCATTTTCAAAAACTCATATATTTTTTAGAAAATAAGTTTCTTCATAAATTCATTTCCCGGGCTAGGGACCTCGAAATTCGATTCTGTGCATACGCCCAAGTCCTATATTTTCTTACGGACCTCACGGGATCGTCGAAACACGGATCTAGGTCCGTTTACTAAAAATGGTGACCGAAGTCAACTTAAATTCATTTTAAAGGCAAAACTCCTTATTTTTCAAAGATTTTCATATAATGGCTTTCCGACTACGCACCCAGACTGCGTACGCAAATCGAGGTGATGCAGAAAGAGGTTTTTAAGGCCTCAAGAAGCAGAATTAATTTCTAAAACAAATGATGACTTTTTGGGTCATCACATCCTCCACCTCTAAAACTATCGTTCATCCTCAAGCGGACAGAAGAAGGATGTACCTTAGTTGGGGAAAAGATGGGTGTAACGGCTCCGCATATCGGACTCAAACTCCCAGGTCGATGCCTCCGCAGGCTGACCTCTCCACTGAACACGAACAAAAGGAAAACTCTTCAACCCCAACTGACGAACTTGCTGGTCTAGAATAGCTACCGGCTCTTCCTCATAAGGCAAGTCCTTGTCCAACTGGAAAATGCTTAAATATAACACGTGGGATTGATCCCCGTGATACTTACGAAGCATAGACACGTGAAACACCGGGTGCACTGTTGATAAACTCGGTGGCAATGCAAGTCTGTAAGCCACCTCTCCCACTCGATCAAGAATCTCAAACAGGCCAACAAACCTAGGGATAAGCTTTCCTTTCTTTCGAAATCTCATCACGCCCTTCATAGGTGACACTCGAAGCAATACTCGCTCACCGACCATGAATGCCAAATCTTGAACCTTACTCTCGACATAGCTTTTTCTCCTGGACTGAGCCGTACGAAGCCTATCCTGAATTATCCTGACCTTGTCCAATGCATCCTATACTAGATACGTACCCAACAACCAAGCCTCTCCCGGCTCAAACCACCCAACCGGCGACCGACACCGCCTACCATATAAGGCCTCATTAGGATCCATCCGAATACTTGACTGCTAGCTGTTATTGTAGGCATACTCCGCTAAAGGCAAGAATTGATCCCACGAGCCTCCAAAATCAATGACACAAACTCGGAGCATATCCTCTAAAATCTGAATAGTCTGCTCGGACTGCCCGTCCGTCTGAGGATGAAATGTTGTGCTCAACTCCACCCGTGTGCCCAACTCTCGTTGAACTGATCTCCAAAAATGTGAGGTAAATTGTGTACCTCGGTCCGAGATGATAGACACAGGCACACCATGAAGACGAACAATCTCTCGGATATAGATCTCAGCTCACTTCTCGGAAGAATAGGAGACTGCCACAGGAATGAAATATGATGAGTTGGTCAGCCTATCAACAATAACCCACACTGCATCGAACTTCATCTAAGTCCATGGGAGTCTAACAATGAAGTCCATAGCGATACGCTCCCACTTCTACTCAGGGATCTCAATCTTCTAGAACACACCACCAGGCCTTTGATGTTCGTACTTAACCTGCTGACAATTCAAACACCGAGCCACATATGTAATGATATCCTTCTTCATTCGTCTCCACCAATAATGTTGATGCAAATCCTGATACATCTTGGCGGTGCCCGGATGAATAAAGTATCAGGAATTATAGGCCTCCTCTAGAATTAACTCTCGAAGTCCACCCAATTAGGCACACAAGTACGACCCTGCATCCTCAAAACTCCATCATCTCCTATTGTGACATGCTTGGCATCTCTATGCTGCAGTTCTAGCACGGTCGCTCAGCTGCTATATTTGGCTAAATCGGATTTTAATACATGTTATCCGATTGTGCAATATTTAAAAAAAAAATACTTACTGCTTTTAATTTAATTTTTAAGAAATTGAACGTCGTTTAAAGAATGTTTTTGGATCACGTCACATGAAATGCACCCAGATCCTCGACACATTTTATTCAACATTTTGGGATTTGGATTTGGGTCGCATGAAATGTACACCCGAATTTAGGAAGATAAAATTATTAAAGAACGCGCCTAAAGTGACTAACGTATTATTAACTTTGCGGGAGGCCATTAAAATTCACTAAATGGCACGTCCCAAATTCTAAATATTTTAAAGGTATAATTAAAGAGGGCCACGCAATTTGTCAATTTTGTGTGGCGCAGCGCACCTCATCTTTATTTTTTAAAGACTAACATGAATGAATTATGATTTTCTATTAAAGATTATCTCTAAAAGGGCCCTAATTAATTAGCAACATTAATTACTATTATTAGAAAACCTTTCGCGGAAGTCGAACTTCAAACTCAGATCCATACTTGAACATGAGGAAAACCTCCTAATTCAAATATGCTACCTAGATTGGAAGGCCCGAAATCCGTATTATTATTAAGAAGAAGAATGATCGAAGTTGCGCGAACGCGTACTCTAAATTAATTTAGGATCATGGTCATGTTATTCGAACGTGTCCATACCCACAATCACTAATTGAATTAAAAACATAGTTAGAGCATGTTGACGATGGTGAGACATGTTCAGCAATTAATATGAACTTAAAGAATGAAATTGGTCAACTACGTATAGTTACAAAGATCAGATTAGCTATAACTCTTGTTGAATTGGGCTAAAAAAAATCAATTGGCCCATTATTGCTATATTTATGTAACTCTAATTCTTAAAGCTTCTCATCTTCAACTTCATAAACAAAATTTCCAAACATAAATTAATAAAGATAATAACAGAAAAATTTGGAATTTAAAAAAAAACTAATTCCATCAGCAACATAATCTCCATTTTATTAATGAATAACAAACAATAAGAAAGATCCAATTTGCGGACTCAAACCAAACGTAACACTCATCCAAACATGAAGATATGCAAATCAAAGAAAAACCATGAACACAACACTTAACAGAGAATACAAATCAGGCCTCAATAATATTAACACGAACAGATTCAACTTGGCATCTAAAAAATTAGCATAAATGGTACAAACAAAAAAAAACAGAAATGGAGAATGAGAATCTGGCATCAATAATACTAACCCAAAATCAGTTACAGCAAACTTTAATAAACTAAATCTGACCGGAAATGCAATAGTAGCAGGAACTTGGACATCGAAACCCACTGGTAACCTCAAATCTCAAACGGAAACGAAATGAAATGACCTCAAACGGAGATCTCCATGACCAGAAATTGAATGCAAAAACCTATTTTTTAAGAGATGGAACTTGGCGGACTGGATTTGTACCTGTTCTTGAGAAAAACGAGGGTCTGCTCTATCCGTTGCTGCTGATGGCAGCGTCGTCACTCGCCGGCGATCAACTCCGACGAGGCAACAACTTGAACAGAGGAAATGAACAAGGGGTCGAGGTCAGGGGTGTGTAGCTATGGAGATTTGGAAATGGTGTCGTTGATTTCAGGGGCTGCTGGGCGTTTTCGTTTCGTGAAGAAGTAGATCTCCGATCGGGGGTTGTTTTGAGAAGGTAACGTGAAAAGGGGGGTCGTTGTCTGTAAACGTTGCGCAGCTCTCCCTTTATTTCAGACGTATATCCCGTCTATATAGAATATAATGTATAGGTCTAGTGTTTTTTGGTGGGGAAATGGGTTTAGTTTTGGGTATTGGATTTGGGTTGTTATGGGCTAGGTCCGAATTTTGGGCTTAAAAATTGTTCGTTTGAACCCAAATGTTTTTCCTTCCCCGCAACCGATAATAAAAATACAATCTTAATTAATTAATCCTACGTAAGCAAAATAACTGTTAAAATGAGACTGACAATTAAAACAAAACTATTTTTTGGGTATTTTCAAGATTAAAGTAACTAGAAAATATTAATGAAACTATTGTTTTTGTAATTTTCGTTTTTATATAAGGATAAAATATAAAGTACTATTTTTTTATTTTTTAAAGATTAAAATGACTACAAAACATTAATGAGACTATTTTTGTATTTTCAAAATTATATAAAGATAAAAAATAAGGTCCTATTATTATTATTATTATTTGTATTTTTTCATTTTTATGATGAAAATAAAGTAAAGAAGTAAAAAATAGTTGAAATAGTTATATTAGGCTTAAATTAAATATTTACATGCTAAAAATGGGTAAAATTTCGGGGAGGGTCAAAAATCACATGTCAACAGCTACCCCTCTTTGACTGGAAACGCGAAGAGTTTTCAGACAAAGAATGACTAGACAGGTTTTTGACCCGACCCTTATTTAAGGAGACCAAAAGAAAGAAGAATGTGACCGAGCCCTGGTATCTGAGCTGCCTACATATCCTTGGCTATAAAGGAATCATGCCACGTGTAGTTCAGAAGTGAATGAGGTGATGAAGTATCGAGGTTGAGAGCCGAACGAGGTGCCGTTCCGCCAAGGTTCCGGTCCACGGTCCTATTATTAGATCAAAAATCAAAATAAATAAAAACGACTAGCTAAGCCTGTCAATTACAAGTTACAAAATTCCTATCTATAAGTCTTCTAAAGCTTAATCTTGAGTCTTGACTGGTTCTTCATGCAGACTTTGGATCTGAACCTTGACGCTTGCTAGTTACAGGTGCGAATTCATTCTTCTTCAACTTTTCGGACTAGACCCGGACACCACACCATACTTGTGACTCCAATCATGTCTTAAGCAATTCACATCTTTCTCTACTTCTTCATTTGGATTCACTTTTTCCTTTTTTTGTTTCTCCTCTTCTTTTGTTATTTTGGATTGTAACTAGCTTCCGCTGATCATCTGGGACTGTTGCTCGCTTTCTTTCTGCATGCTTCTTTTGTTGCTGACTTGAATTGCACTCTGAAGTGTTTTCCCTTTCTCCAGGTGATGCTTGACCGCTGAAATTTGGAATATATGCCTCTATTCGCTAGGCGGGCTCCTGACTGCTGTCGCTTGAAAAGTATTCCCTTATTATCCAGGTGGGCTCCTGACTGCAACAAAATAAGAAAACAAAGAAAATTTTCTGTCCCAGTTTGGTGGCTGGGCATATCATGTTATCAAATATTAAAAATTAAAAGCTAAAATTTGAATTGCACTTCCCTTGTTCTCCAGGTGGGCGCCTGACTGCTGAAACTTGAAATGTATTCCCTTGTTCTCCAGGTGGGCTCCTGATTACTGAACTTGAAAAGTATTCCCTTGTTCTCCAGGTGGGCTCCTGATTACTGAACTTGAAAAGTATTCCATTGTTCTCCAGGTGGGCTCCTAACTACAACAAAATAAACAAACAAAGAAAATTTTCTGCCCCAGTTTGGTGGCTGGGTACAACATGTTATCAAATATTAAAAATTAAAAGCTAAAATTTGAATTGTACTTTCCTTATTCTCCAGGTGGGCGCCTGACTGCTGAAACTTGAAATGTATTCCCTGTTCTCCAGGTGGGTTCCTGACGACTGAAACTTGAAAAGTATTCCCTTGTTCTCCAGGTGGGCTCCTGATTGCTGAAATCTGAAAAGTATTCCCTTGTTCTCCAGGTGGGCTCCTGATTGCTGAATTTGGAAAATATTCCCTTGTTCTCCAGGTGAGCTCCTGATTGCGGCATTTGAAATGTATTCCCCTGTTTTCCAGGTGGGCTCTTGATTGTAACAAAACAGACAAAGAAAGTTTTTCTGCTCCTGTCTGGTGGCTGGGCACATCATGTTATCCAATATTAAAAGCTAAAATTTGTACTACACTTCCCTTGTTCTCCAGGTGGGCTCCTGATTGCTGAATTTGGAAAATATTCCCTTGTTCTCCAGGTGGCTCCTGATTGCAACAAAACAGACAAATAAAATTTTTCTTCCCTTGTCTCCATCACAGAAAAATCTTGTAAGTTTAAAATGTGGTGGTTGGTTTGTGGCCTTGAACTTTGAAGGAGATTGCTCCTTCACTTCCCTTGATGACTGATTCCCACTCGAAGACCTTGCTTGTTTATGGACTAACCCCTTTCTCTGTCGTCCTCATCGTATAAAATACCTCTTCTCCGTTCAGACCCAATATCATTTACTTGCATTGCATGAAGTGGCACCTCTCCAACCTTTGTGTCTCGCATGAATCCCAAAGCAACGCCCATTGCCCCAACCCCCACTCCGTGTATATATTGTTCTTTCTTGACTTAACCACTGGTCTTGGCTTTGAGGTCTGTTGCTCCTTCACTTGTCATGATAAACTCCCACCCGTAGACCTTGCTTGTTCTTGGACTAACCACTTCTTTTGTAGACCTTAACCCGGAAAATACCTCTTCTCGTTCAGACCCAATACCATCTACTTGTTGCATTGCTCATGAACTGATATTTACCAACCTTTGTGTCTCACGTGAACCCCAAAGCACGTCTACTGCCCCCACTCCCTGTATATGATGTTCTTTCCTGACTTAACCATTTACCTCGGCCTTGGGGTCTGTTGCTACTTCACTTGTCATGATAACTGATTTCCATTCGAAGACCCTGCTTGTTCCTGGACTAACCACTTTCTTTGTAGATCTTAACCAAGAAAATACCTCTTCTCGTTCAGACACAATACCCTCTATCTATTGCGCCGCTCATACCAACATTGTCCCAACCTTCGTGTTTCACATGGACTCCCAAGCATATTGATTGTTACCAACTCAGCGCACATGTTGATCTTTCCTGATTTAAATCACTGGCCTTGGCCTCGAGATCTATTGTTCCCTCACTTGCCCTGATAAATGATTCCCACTCGAGGACCTTGCTTGCTTACTGACTAACCACTTTCTTTGTTACCCTTGAAACAAAAAATATCGCTGATCCGTTTACCAAACACCTTCCATCTTCTTTCATTGTTCATGAAATGATATGTACCAAACCTTTGCATTTCACAAGGATCGCAAAGCACGTCAATTTCCACCCACTCAAGATGTATGTTGTTCTTTCTTGACTTAAATGCTTTGACGTGTTTACTAGATCCCGTTTTGTTCAATTGGAAAGCTTGGTGGCAGATTTTGAAGTTATTTCTCACTTGATATGACCAAACAGACTTAGGAGGAGGAAGGAAACAAGACAAAAGGAACATAGTAGAAGGACAATGGAAAAAGATGATTCCTAACAAGAAAACTACAAAGTAGAAACCTATCGGATGTGGATACCGACTCTAATGACCTTGACATGCACCTGTGGCCTGTTCTGTTCGGCAAATCTGATGCTCAACCCCTATTATACCCCAAACTGTGAAACTGGGCTTCACTGCTCTGTCGTCTTTCACAATCTTCGTCTGGTAATTTCCCATCTGATTCTCAATCCTTTTCCGACTTATGGTGCCCCTGGGGTTTTCACCGTCAAGCCTCTCTCATTTTGGTCTTTCTCTCAACTCACCGTCGCTTTATGGTGCCCGTGAAGGTTTTCACCAATACGACTCTCTCATTTTGATTTCTCTGAGCTTTCATCGCTTTGGGGTACCTGTGAGGTACTCTCTCATTCTTCAGTTCCATTGTTTGGACCGGAGTGTTGCCCCTGATATGATTCACTTCTACTCGCTTGACTTGGCATCTCTCAAAGACTGATCAGAAGGTCTTCCTTTGGACCGTAATGTGGGCTTTTTGAATAGGGTTAGAAAGAAATGGTATCAAAGGCTCAAACACAATTCGACGTGGGTTCAAAACTACAACTTTCAGAATCAAATCTCTTGCACAACCACAACTTCTGCCCCAGTTTCTTCCTTGGGGACTCTGGGCTTTTATTTTGGTGTGACTGAACCTCAGAGAGAGGCTTCCTATGTATCCTTTCGGAATCAAGTCAAACGTAGTTCATGTGACTACTTTTGTTGTTGCTTTTTTTCTTTTCCTTTTTTCTTGTTTTTTTCTTTTTCTTCCTTTTCTTTATTTTTATTGTTTTTTCTTTTTTTTTTCTTTTCTTTTCTTCTTCCTTTTCTTTTCTCTCTTTTCATTGTTTTCTTTATCTTTTCCCTTCACTTACTTTCACGCTTGTGTTTCTAATCTTTGTTATTGATTCCGAAAGAGGGGGTATAAAAGAATATAAATAAGGCTCAAAGGGGTAACAAAGGATAAAGTGTTTAGATAGAAGAATAAAATTCCTTCATCATTCCAATCTCCAAAACATTCCAAGTACAACTAACACAGTTTAACAAACCACAGAAAACATTCGCAACATCTTTTGATTGTACCAGACTCGATAACCATATCCACACAATCGCCTTCTACATCTGTTGAATATAAAACACCATTGGACACCACTCTCACTCTATTTACCACGAACAGACCCTGCTAATTTGGGCGAACTTGCCTTTAGCTTCAACTTGATGCGGCAGGATGCGTTTAAATAGGGTTTCTCTATGTTCCCCCAACTTCACACAATTTGGGCTTGAAGTGATCTCACAATGTTCAAATCTATTCTTATTTCCCTCAAGTGCCCCTATCATCTTCAACATTGTTTCATTGCTTCATTACTAAACTAACTTTTAAAAACCAGGCTGAGAATTATGCGTGCATGTCATGTCACTAGAACCAGCATGAAAAGAACTGTAAAAGGAGAAGAAAACTAAACAAAGTGACTAGAAATGGCAGGAAATAGAGAATTGCATTAGGCTGACGGTGAAAAAGTTTAAACAACAAACTAGCAAACTAGACTAGGGTTACAACCCTTGAATAAACCTAGACAACACTAAACGAGCTACTACAACTAAACAAACCAGGCAAAATGAAAAGATAGAACGGTTTGAGTCACAAGACAATATCCGGATTACAACCCTAAAATAACCCGGACAACATAAATGACAACAAAATAAACCACCAAACTCCAACCCAGATGACCAGGAAATGGAGCATCTTCACAATTACCAAGCACGACATCTTAGCCACTGAATTTCACACCAAGATTGCTGGAATTTTCACAAGTCTTCATTACGTTGTCCTGAGCAAACTGCTTTTGGGTTTCTTCTGCCGGCTCATTCTCACGATCAATTATTCCCACTATATGCGTCTCATTATGCACAGGAGATGTACTTTGGCCAGTGTTTGCTGCATCTGGACTTTGCACGACAATGTCGCCTGCATCAACAAGCTTCTGAATTGCATTCTTCAGATTCCAACATTTCTCTATGTCATGCCCCACGGCACCTGAGCAGTATGCGCACCTTTGAGAAGGATCAAACTTCTTTGGAAGAGGGTTCAGCATTTTTATCTGAATCGGCTTCAACATGTCCAATGTCCTTAACTTCTGAAACAGACTGGCATATGATTCTCCCAACGGAGTGAAGGTTTTCTTCTTCCGTAACCTCTCATTCTTAAATGCCGGATTGGGCCGAAAACCTGATCCGGGGTGTTTTTGGTAAGCTCGCGGGGGTAGATGGGTATTTTGAGGAGCTGGGTACTGGGAATGTGATGGGAGACTTTGGGATTCCTGTGGAGAGAAGTAGCATCGGGGAGGGTCATCTAATGTACAAGGATAACCACGGGGACGATGTCGAGGTTGGAAGTGTTGATCAGGAAAACCTATCGGATCATCTTTTCTGTTCCTCTTTCTTCCAACCAAGCTTACTGGTACATTCTGAATGGCATCCGAACAACTCACGATTTTGACTGACTTGATTCCTTCTTCTACTAGCTCCCCCATTTTTAACATATCATTGAAAGGCTTTCCCAGAGCCGGGATCAAATGACTATAGTAGGTGGGTCCCTGGGCCTATAGAAAAAGCTTAACCATTTCTTCTTCGCTTATCGGGGAACTGACTTGAGCAGCTTGCTCCCTCCATCTGAGCCCAAACTCATTAAAGCTTTCCTCCGGCCTCTTTTCCATTTTAGACAGCGAGGAGCGGTCTGGGGTAACACTCGATTTGCATTAAAAGTGTCGGACAAAATCTTGAGCCTTGTCACCCAATGTTAGCCACTTATCGACATTTTGACGGCCATGCCAGTCCGAAGCTGGCCCAGTTAGGATTTTACTGAAATATGCCATCATCAAGTCATCTTTCTCTCCAACAATCCTCATTTCATTGCAATAGACCCTCAGGTGGGCCACCGGATCTCCACGCCCATCATACAAGTTAAATTTTGGTTCTTTGAACCCTACGGGCAGGCGGTCATCATGTGGCATAATCAATTCTTTGCAAGTCATGCTACCCTGACCTCCCACTTTTTGCTTGTCCCTTATGGAGTGTTCTGTGCTTTTCAACTTCCTGTGTACCCCATCTCGCCCTTCTCTTCCTGTAACCTTTTCATTTCCAGCATGAATCTCATCCCGGGAGATCCTCTTGTATGAATCAAGGACCTTGCAAGCAACCTCTGGGGGGGTGATATTGAGCATTGTGAGCTTTGAGTGGGTATTCTTTGTTTAGGGTAGTGGATATGACATGAGGGTAATTTCGGGGAGAGGTAATTGGAGGAAGAGGGATGGAGCTACCAAGGTGGTTGGAAAAGTTGTGATAAGCGGGTGTATCTGGAGAATATGGAGGATCATCTGGCAGCGTGTTGGGAGTTTGGGTAAGGGAAGCATCTAGAAAAATCGGCGGTGGCGGGGGTGGTGCCTTCCTTGTCATCCAGGCCTTATACATGTCTGCCATGTGTTGTCTTAACATCCGTACCTCTTCAACCAACCCACTATTCTGTTCAACCAATTGCTTTCGGGCCCCCGTGTCAACCAACCGAGTTCTGTTGTTGTCTGCCATTGCCTTTTGTAGTTGTATTGTAGAGAGGAGTTACCACTTTAAAAACCATAATCCAACCACGTTTCTACTATGAGTACAACAAAGTGAAGCCATCACATTAGCGTTAGGGCATTTATCAGGTAATAATATCACATTGTGTGCAATGGACCTATCAATAATTAACGGTTCTAGAATGACTTCGAGGGTCATAAGGTTACTTGGCATCATCCCAGTTTGTTCATTTCAACCTCTCTCCTTTCTTTGCTTTTCTAGCACTTGTTTGCTCGCTCATTTGCTTCACCTTTTTCCTTTGTGATTATCACTCTTTTTCTTCCCTCTCATTTCTCACATTCCATGATTTAATCTCTTTTTTCCCTCTTTTTTTTCCTTTTCCTTTAATAAATAAAAAAATCGATTCGATCGAACCCTATGTAGGTTGCCTACGTATCATGACCCCACATGAATCAGATCTTTGCGTAGTTCTGGAAGATCGGGAACAAAGTAAACAAACCAACATTCTCTTTTTTTTTAACCTTACTGACTACTCTGATGAGAAAAGAGAAATGAAAGAAGCAAATTTTTTTTTTGAATTTTCTAGACTTAATGCTCTATGACCTATTCTAAACTCAAGCTTAACAGGCATTTTTTCTCTTTTAGAAACAAAGACTCTATTAGTAATTATTAAGGAAAAATCCTACAAGAGAAAACTATTTTTTGATTCTCTTTTCTGAAATGAGGTCCAAACAATAAACCAAAGGAAAACATTTCGAATTTTCATTTAATATCTTGACGCAAGATTTCGAAACAAGCAACGGAAAAGATAAAACAAAATATTTTTGGATTTTAATTTTGATTGCCTAAAGAAGAAATTCTAATGGTAAAAAAAATAAAGCATATATAATTTTTCTATGTACAATATCCTAAAGTTCTAACAAAAATAAAGAAACTATTTTTTTTATTTTTTCACTAATTTCCCAAGGAAATACCTCAAAAGAAAATCTTTTTGAATTTTTAAGTTTAATACCGTAAAGAAAACGTTTAACAAGATTCTAAAAGAAAATTCTTTTTTTTTTGAATTTTTAGTCTTAATATACTAAACAAAATATAAAAATAATTTTTATTTTGAGTCCTAGATATCAATTGCCTAAAGGAAAAACAACATCAATTTTTCATTTCTAGAATTAGTATTCTAAAGAAAACTTATAACGAAAATATAAAACGCAACATCTCCTTTTTTTTGGATTTTTGAAATACAACACATTTTTAAATATAAAGTAAAAAATACAATAACAAAAGAGTTTACATTACTGTACAAAACTAGAAAGTAAAAAATGGCATAAAAAGGAAAACAAACTCGAAACATAAAATAAAAGTAAAAATCTTCTTGAGAAACTCTTGAATAAGCGATCCTGAATTTCTTTATAACCCGTAACATCCGAAGGAACCTGTCATCTGTGACATCATGGCAAAAGCATTTTGAAAATCTGCTCACAACAGTCCGCATTGGAGCTGATGACTGTGGCAGTAAAGAAGTAGTACAGTGTCCAATTCTGGTGTGTCATCTCCATCTACTTCACCTTCCTCGAATGAAGTAAGCACATCATAAGATCGCAAAGCTTTTATACAACAAATAGCCAATTAGGAGGCAGCTTCAGAAAATTCCTCAGGCCGAAGTAGGACTTGAAGCAGCAATTATATCAGCAGATACCTCATGGAATGGAATTTTTGCGTCAACACATGGGCCCAAGTTCGTCTCCAGTCTCAAGTGCTGAGACTCCATAACCTCCAAATTTGGAATGCTTCTTCATTATCATCGCTCAAGGACCTGAACAGTGAAACAAAAAGAATGTTTCGCAATCTGGAAAGAAATCGCATAAAATAAGCTCCAATATAATTATCTTCATGACCACTTGCCACAACATGAGGTCCTTCTCCTCTTTGGGCATTTGACAGCAGTAATTGCACCTGCTCAATGCACATCTTACAAAGATTACTTGAAATGGCGGACTTGGCCACCTAAACTTCTCCTCCAGTGTTACTGAATATAGACTGGATTAATATCCTCAATGCAGAATTAGGAACTCCAGAGCAGAATTTAGAGCCATCCTTAGAGCTCTCAATTTCTGTGATTTTACCACAAATGCATGCTTTTACAACTGTCATATGATTAGTCGTTAGTGTCCCAGTCTTGTCGCTACAGATGGTAGTTGTAGAACCCATCATCTCACAACCAGCCAAATGGCGCACAAGTGCCTTATCATTCATCATTTTCTTCATAGCAAATGCCAGACTCCATGTCACAGCTGAAGGAAACCCCTCAGGAACAACAACCACAATAATGGTAATTGCAATAGCAAAGTATTCCAGCATTTCTTGGGCATCATCCATATACTAGCTCCAGTGGGACCCTTTCCCTAGTTTGTGGCTATACAAGCAAGGCAGCAAATATGATGACAACAAAAAACAAACCTATTTTACCAATAATAGTTGGCACTCCATTCAGTTTGACCCGCATTGGGGTCTCATTGTCTCCTCCTTCACTAAGAGTAGCCATCAGTTTACCCTTCTAATTTCTCATCCCAACCGTAGTGATAAGCATTTTAGCAGAACCATCACGAACTTTGGTTCCAGATAGGAGAAAAGGATTTTCAGCAGTCACGTTAATGGGTTCGCTCTCTCCTATTAAACTTGATTTATCTTTCTTCAAAGAAAATCCAGAAGGAAAGAGTCTATCAGCTGGTACCTAATCACCAGCAGTAAGATGAACAACATCACCAAGAAGTAAAGCACATATTGATATATTTTTTTGTAGCCATTTCTAGTGACCTGAACTGTAATCTTTTTCTCCTCTTTATCTAAATCCTTAAACTGTAAAGATTGTCTATAGCCACATGTAGTAGTAACAAATACCACCAGCGGGATAATTGCAACAATACCAAGTCCATCATGTGTTCCTTTTGGCCATCCTTCAGTCATTATGCCAACAACCAAAAACACAAAACACATACAACAAGTATCATATTCATAGGTCACTAATTGTATCAAATTGAAAATCAAATAGGTTAAAGATATAGAACGCTATGTGAGACAATAACATTCCCTACCATACACATGCAAGACATGGTTGCGCTTATTTGTGCAAAAATGACTTATTTGGCCAAAAGGTAGCTAGAAGTGTAAAATTTGGCTAAGACCCTGCAAAGCCAAAAACCTGAGATTTACTAGGAAGACCGGACCCTATGTGGGTTGCCTACGTATCACGCCCCGAAAGACGAGAATCATGTTCGCGTAGTTCGGGCAGATTGGATACGGTTGAGAATTAAACAAATTTAGAGAAAACATATTATTTCGTCCTTTCCTTGCAAATGAGACATGCAAACTCTTTTTGGGTTTTCTTTTTCCTCTTTTTTTTTGATTTTTGATTTTTTTTGTTTTTGTAAAATGATAAAAATGCAAAATCTTTTGGATTTTTCATGTTTTTCCTTTTTTTTTTGTATTTTTCTTAATAAAGATAAAAAAAATGTAACAAGACAAAATTGGGTCGTACTTGCTTTATTTTCACACCTCACCCTTTTTTTCTCTATTTCTTTTTCTTTTCTTTTTTTCATTTTTCCTCAGCTATCATTGGTTCGCCAAATAACCCTTTTACCCTTGAATAAATGCAACATGTAGCGCATAGGATGCATCAAGATGGTCTGTTATTTTGGGTACACCTGTCCTAGACGGACCCAACCCCTGTGTTGAGTCCCCTAAGTCAAATGCACATTATGCAAACAAGCATTCCTACCAGGGATCCGGAATGAGGTTTTTTTCTTTTAGGTTTAAACACTAGGTTTATTGGTCTAGACCTGGCTTACCCGAGCGGACAACTCGGGCCGAGGGGGAGGCAGCGTACCGGGGATACAGAAGCTCCGCCGGTTTAGCAACTTATCCAAACCTCTTTCTAAATGGGAAAAGACTCTAAATAGAAGAGAAGCTACACGAAGTTCACCCCTCTCCATGATGTAGAAGTCTCAGAGAGAGGATGGGATTCGTAACAGTTTATATACAATTCAACAAATATCAAAGCGGTAAAACAATTATCACATAAGGCATGAAACATGTAGGAAAATCAGATAAAGCCAAATAGAACAATTTAACTGAGCTCGAATTCTGAACCCTGAACAAAAGTTCTGGGTCTTTTTCCACAGCAGAGTCGCCAGAGCTGTCACACCTTCTTTTTCATCTACTACACCCCGTGAATGGTATAATAAAAGGAGTTTTTCCAATTAAAGGACAATCGAAACGGGATTCATTTATTATAAGATTCAAAGTCGCCACTTGGAAGATTTATGGTGTCCCAAGTCACCGTTTTGAATCTCAAATCGAGGAAAGGGTTTGACTCTGTTTAACAGTCGCGAACAAGAAATCCGGGTAAGGAATTCTGTTAACCCGGGAGAAGGGGTTAGGCACTCCCGAGTTCCATGGTTCAACCACGGTCGCTCAACTACTATATTTGGCTAAAATCGGATTTTAATACATGTTATCCTATTGTGCAATATTTTTTTAAAAAAATACTTACCGCTTTTAATTAAATTTTTAAGAAATTGAACGTCGTTTAAAACATGTTTTTGGATAACGTCACATGAAATGCACCCGGATCCTCGACACATTTTATTCAACGTTTTGGGATTTGGATTTGGGTCGCATGAAATGCACACCCGAATTTAGGAAGATAAAATTAGTAAAGAACGCGCCTAAAGTGACTAACGTGTTATTAACTTTGCGGGAGGCCATGAAATTCACTAAATGGCACATCCCAAATTCAAAATATTTTAAAGGTATAATTAAAGAGGGCCACGCAATTTGTCAATTTTGTTTGGCGCGACGCACCTCATCTTTAATTTTTAAAGACCAACCTGAAAGAATTATGATTTTCTATTAATGATTATCTCTAAAAGGGCCCTAATTAATTAGCAACATTAATTACTATTATTAGAAAACCTTTCGCGGAAGTCGAGCTTCAAACTCAGGTCCACACTTGAACAAGAGGAAAACCTCCTAATTCAAATATGCTACCTAGATTGGAAGGCCCGAAATCCGTATTATTATTATGAAGAAGAATGATCGAAGTTGTGCGAACGCGTACTCCAAATTAATTTAGGATCATGGTCATGTTATGCGAACGTGTCCATACCCACGATAACTAATTGAATTAAAAACATAGTTAGAGCATGTTGATGATGGTGAGACATGTTCAGCAATTAATATGAACTTAATGAATGAAATTGGTCAACTACGTATAGTTACACAGATCAGATTAGCTATAACTCTTGTTGAATTGGGCTAAAAAAATCAATTGGCCCATTATTGCTATATTTATGTAACTCTAATTCTTAAAGCTTCTCATCTTCAACTTCATAAACAAAATTTCCAAACATAAATAAATAAAGATAATAACAGAAAAATTTGGAATTTAAAAAAAAACTAATTCCATCAGCAACATAATTTCCATTTTATTAATGAATAACAAACAATAAGAGTGTAACGACCCGGCCGGTCATTTTTGGAATTTACACCCCGATACTCCATTAACAGCTTTCCCTAAGTTCATTTATGCTATTTTGGTTTGCCGAGACATTCGGTATTAGGATTCGGAGTGTTTTGGGACACTTAGTCTCTAAATGAGAGTTTAAGAGTTGAAAAATGGTCCGTATTTGGAACAGTGTGAAGACGACATCATAATGGAAATCCGATGGTTCCGTTAGCTCCGTTAGGTAATTTCGGGGTTGGAGCGTGTTCAGAATGTTATTTGGAGGTCCGTAGCTCATTTAGGCTTGAAATGCCGAAGTTTGAATTTTTGAAGTTTCCGGTCCGATAGTGAGTTTTTGATCCTAGGGTTGGATTTGAATTCCGAAAGTTGTTGTAGCTCCGTCATGTCAATTGGGACGTGCGTACAAAATTTCAGGTCAATCGGACGTGTTTTGGTTAGGTTTTTGATCGAAAGCGAGTTTGGTTGGAATTTGAAGTTCTTAGGTTCAAATCATTGATTAATTCGAGTTTCCAGTGTTGTTTTAGGTGGTTTAAGGATTGGTATATGTTTGAATGATGTTATGGGATATGTCCATAGGTTTGGTTGAGGTCCCGGGGGCCTCGGGTGTGTTTCGGATGCTCAACGGGGCAATTTTGGGACTTAGAGAATTGCAGAAATTCTGCTGTGTGTTGCAGACGATTTTCTTCTCTACGATAGCATAGGTGTTCATGCGATCGCATAGTGCCTTGGTAGGAGGCCTTATTTTCCTTCAATGTGATCGCAGGCCCTTGAACGCGATTACATAGACTTGTTTCCTCCTTCACTGCGTTCGCACACCCTTGTCCGCGTTCGCATAGTAGAGTTTAGGGCCTGGGCCTCAGGGCCAAAATCCTTCTACGCGATCGCATGGTCAGGTACGCGATCGCATAGCTTCACCTGATCCTCTTCTGCAATCGCAGGCCTTAGGTTGCATTCGAATAAAATCTCTGTGCAGATATAAACATTTCAAAACAAGGGTTCCTCCATTTTTAACAAAACAAAAGGTAGAGAGCTCGGTTTAAGGAGATTTTTTGAGGGCTTTTCAGAGACAATGATTCCTTACTCCCTTATGATTAATACCCACTAATATAACCTCAAATTCAACCTTAATTTCGGATTGTTGAATGAAAATTGGGGTAAAGTTCTTAGACCTAATTGTGAGGATTTGAGGGGGCATTTGACCTCCGATTTGGGAGATTTTTATATGATTAGACTCGTGAGAGTACGAGGGTTCTAAAAATGTAAAAATTATTCGATTCCGAGACGTTGGATGGAGGTGCATTTTGGTCATTTTACCTATTTTTTGGCCCTAGTTTTGATTTTATTAGTGGAATCAGTTAATTGCAATATTATTTACAATATGAAATTGGTTTGACTAGATTATGGCCACTCGAAGTCGGATGCTCGTGGCAAGGGCATCACTCCCTAGTTAATTTCACACCGGTTCGAGGTAAGTGGCTTGCCTAACCTTGTGTGGGGGACTTCGTTCCTTAGGATGTCATAATTGGTAATTGAATGCCTTGTACATGAGGTGAAGAGCACGTAATTGAGCAAATTGTTGAAAACCCGGATTTTTACTTAATTACTTGATTTGGATTC
>MU740902.1:125873-139841 GCA_026770625.1 Nicotiana glauca | reverse complement strand
GACTAAGTCTTCTATCTTAGGAGAACAATTCATCAGACTAAGATTTTGATCCTAGGAGAGTGTTCATCAGACTAGTTTTTCTATCTTAGGAGAAAAATTCATCAGACTAAGATTTTGATCCTAGGAGAAGATTCATCAGACTAGGTCTTCTATCTTAGGAGACAAATTCATCGGACTAAGATGTTGATCATAGGAGAAGATTCATCAGATTAGGTCTTTTGCTATCTTAGGAGAAAGATTCATCAGACTAAGATGTTGGTCCTGGGAGAAAGTTCATCAGACTAGGTCGTCTATCTTAGGAGAAAGATTCATCAAACTAAGATTTTGATTTGGAGGAAAATCCATCAGACTAGGACTTTTATCCTAGGAGAAAAAAATGTGAAAAACAATGGCAGCATTTTATGCACACTAGCAAAACAGGCAAGGGCAAAGATTTGAGAAACTTCCTTTTTGTCGGCTCTCCTCGTCTTCCTTTTCTTTTTCTTCCTTTTCTTTTTCCTCCTTTTCTTTTTTTTCTTATTGTCGAACCAACTTTCTTACACTGCTTTCTTCCTGTTTCAAACAAAGGAAAATTGAAAGTTTAAAATGTGGTGGTTAGTTTGTGGCATTGAACTTTGAGGGTGGCTGTTTCTGCGTTTGCCAAGATGATTGATTTCCACTCGAAGACCTTGCTTGTTTATGGACCAACCCCTTTTCTCTGTCATTCTCACCACAAAACCTTTTCTCTGTTCAGACCCGATACCCTCAATGTGTTTCATTGCATGAACTGGCATCCCCCAACTTTTATGTCTCATCTGAATCACAAAACACGTCTATTGCCCCCACTCCGTGTGTATGATATTCTTTCTCAGCTTAAACACTGGCTTCGGCCTTGAGGTTTATTGTTCCTTCACTTGTCATGATAATTGATTCCATCCGAAGATCTTGCTTGTTTATTGACTAACCACTTTCTTTTCTACCCTTGACATAGAGAATACTTCTGATCCGTTCACCGAAACACCCTCCATCTGTTGCATGGTTCTTGAATTGAGATGTATCAAACCCTTGTATTTCTAAATAATCCCAAACCATGTCAATTGCCACCCACTCAATATGTTCTTTCTTAACTCAAACCCCTGGTCCGGTCCTTGAGGTCTACAGCTCTCCTATTGGCTATGATAACTTTGACTTCTGCTTGGAAAGTCTTGCTCGTGACTGGTTTAACACCCTTTTATCAAGCTTATCACAGGAAATACCTTTGGTCTGTTCGCTTTGACCCTTCATTTGTTGCGTTTTTCACGAATTGATAGGTACCAAACCCTTGTATTTCACCGAAAATACGTTTGATCCATTCACCCCAAACCCTTCATTTGTTTCGTTGTTCATGGATTGACTTATACCAAGCCCTTGCATTTAACAAGGATCCCAAAGCGTGTAGATTGTTGCCAACTAAGTATGCCTGCTGTTCTTTCCTGACTTATGATAATTTGATATGCTGGCAAGATCCCGTTTTATTCAATTGGAAAGCTTGGTGGCATATTTTGAAGTCATTTCTCACTTGTTATGACCAAACAAACTCAGGAAGAGGAAGTAAATAGGACAAAAGGAATATAGTAGGAGGACAATGAAAGAGATGATTCCTAACAAAAAATACATAAAGTAGAAACCTATCGGATGTGGATACCGACTTTAATGACCTTGACATGCACCCGCAGCCTACTCTGTTTAGCAAATCTGATGTTCGGCTCTTGTTGTACCTTTTCGACTTGTAGTGCCCAAAGGGTTTTCACCATCAAGCCTCTCTCATTTTAGTCTTTCTCTCAACTCGCTATCGCCTTATGGTGCCCGTGAAGGTTTTTACCAATAAGACTCTCTCATTTTTGTTTCTCTCAGCTTTCATTGCCTTGGGGTACCCATGAGGGTTCTCCTCAATAAGAATCTCATTCTTCAATTCCTTCGTTTGGACCGGCGTGTTACCCTTGACGTGAATCACCTCTACTCGCTTGACTTGGCATCTCTCGAAGACTGATAGGAAGGTCTTTCTTTGGACCGTAATGCAGGCTTTTGGAAAGGGTTAGGAAGAAAGGGTATCAAAGGCCCAAAACAATTCAACATGGGCTCAAAATTACAACTTTCGGAATCAGATTTCTCCTAACAACCACAACTTCTGCCCCAGTTTCCTTCTTGGGGACTTTTGGATTTTTATTCTGGTGTGACTGAACCTCAGAGAGAGGCTGCCTACGTACCTTTTCGGGATCATGTCAAACGTAGTTCAGGCCATAAAATTTCTTCGTTGTTGCGATCTTTCCTTTCTTCCACTCTTCCTTTTCTTTCTTTTCATTTCTTTTCTTTTCCTTCTCTTTTCTTTTCTTTTTCTTTTCTTTTTTTTTTATTTTCTTTTCTCTTCTTTTTTCCTTTCTTTTCTTTTCTTTTCTTTTCTTTTCTTTTCTTTTTCCTTTCTTTTCTTTTCTTTTTTCTTTCTTTTCTATTTTACTATTTTTCTCCACTTACTTTCCCTACTCGGGCTTATGAGTTTTGTCATCGATTCTAAAAGAGGGGTATGCAAGAAAATAACCGAGGCTCAAAGGGGTAACAAAGGATAAAGTGTTTGGATAGTAGAACAAAATGCCTTCGTCATTTCAATCTCCAAAACATGCCAAGTACAACTTACACAATTAAACATGCTAAGGAAAACATATGTAATATCTTTTGATTGCACCAAAATTAATGACCATAGCCACGTATTTGCCTTTTACATTTGTCAATTATCCAGTGCAATTGGACAACAATCTCGGTACCACGAACGACCCCTGTAAACTTTGGGCAAACTTGGCTTTAGCTTCAAACCGAAGCGGCATGATGCATTTCAACAGTATTTCTTTATGTTCCATCTGCCCCCAGTTTCACTTATTTCCCTCGAATATCCCTACATCTTCAACATTGTTTCGTCGCTTCATTACTAAACTGTCTTGTAAAACCAGGCTCAGAATTATGCGTGCATGTCATGTCACCAGAACCAGCAGGAAAAGAATTGTAAAAGGAGAAGAAAACTAAACAAAATGACTAGAAATGGAAGGATACAAAGAATTGCATTAGACTGACGGTGAAAGGGTTTAAACAACATAACACACAAACAAACCTAGACATCACTAAACAAGTTATTACGGCAGAGTGAAAAGATAGAAGGGTTTGAGTCACAAGACAATATCCGGATTACAACCCTAAAAATAACCCGGATAATAGAAATGACAACAAAATAAACCACCAAAACTCCACTCTAGCCAACCAAGAGATGGAGCGTCTTTCCAATCACCAAACTTGACATCTTAGCCACTGGACTGCACATCAAAATTGCTGGGACCTTCATCGATTTCAATATCATTCACTTCATTCAACAAGTTTCCGAGAGGATTCTCATACTCCTTGTCACCACGGATCTTCCCCACAAAATGTGCATCATCATGTGCAGGCAAAGGATTCTGTGCAATATTCTGGTGGCACTGTCCTGGACCGCAATTATCCCTTCCCGAATCATTCTTTCTATCTCTCTTTTCAAATCCCGGCAACTTTCGACATCGTGCCCCTGGGCATTGGAATGGTATCCACACATTTTAGAAGGGTCAAAGCCTCTTGCACGCTTGTCCACATGATTCGGAGGAATCGGTGCAATTAGGTTATAATGCTTTAGTTTCTCAAACAAGTCTGCATATGGCTCTCCCAAGGGGTTGAAAGTTTCCTGCTTCTGTGCCCTCTCTTGCTTGAAATTTTGGCCGGCCCGCAAACCCGCTCCAGGGGGATTCCTGTAGGCTCTGAGAGGTGGGTTGGTGTTTTGAGTTGGATAAGTATTTTGTGGGGTGGGTGCGCGCTATTGCGCATGGGTAGGATGTTGGGAGTACGTTTGGGCATGGTGGATAGAGAAGTAGGGATCATGGAGTGGGTAATAGTGCTGTGGAGTGTGGGGGTAGGTTTGGGGACGGGGTCGAGGTTGATGGTAATATGGTGATGGGCCCCTGGAGCAAGTTCTTGAGTCAACTACCGCCACAACTTCTTTCTTTTTCTTTCCTAATACCCCTCCAGTGCCGCTCTGGATAGCCTGGGTAGTTTCCTTGATTTTCGAATAGTTCATAATCTTGTTGGATTTAAGCCCCTCTTCCACCATACTTCCTATTTTCACTACCTCGTTGAAAGTTTTTCCCACTGCTGACACCAAGTGACCAAAGTAAGTCGGCTCCAAAGCCTTGAAAAATTAATCGACCATCTCGCTTTCTTTCATCGGAGGGTCGACCCTTACGGCCTGTTCTCTCGGGCGGAATCCATACTCCCTGAAGCTCTCCCCGGGTTTCTTCTCAAGTTTTATCAGTGACAGGCGATCTAGAACAATTTCTAGATTGTACTAAAAATGGCAGGCGAATGCTTGTGCCAAGTCATCCCAGGTATACCACCTACCATGGTCCTGTCGTGTATACTACTCCAAAGCAGACCCACTAAGACTCTGGCTGAAGTACGCCATCAGTAACTCATCTTTTCCACCTGCCCCTCTCATTTTGCTGCAGAATCCCCTCAGGTGGGCAACCGGGTCACCAGCCACACTGACTTGGCCACCCAATCCTTGCATGTTCCTGAAGAACTGCTCCAGACTTTTTACTTTTCGAAACATCTCTTCCTGTTTCGGGTTCTTAAGCCGTTTTTCGGGTTCCATCGGCAACTCAAAGTGAGGGGTGTAGGAATATGGCTCAGGAGCTTTAAAGGTAGGCTCGGGGGATAATACTGGCTATCGTGGGCCTGAAACAATGGCTCACTGGAAGATCTTTGCAATGTGGCAGGTGGAGGTGCCATAAAGACATGGGTGATTGGTGGAAGAGGGTTATGTTTGGGTGGTGGAGCTTGGGGAGGTAGGAGGTGGTGCCATAGCTCTGTTGGTAGAAAGGGAAAGTGGGAGTTGAATTCACATTAGGAGGCTCCTGAGACTGAGCCAAAGGTGGGATATAGGTTGGATTGGCAGGATAAACTGGCGCTGGCTGACCCTTAGCCCAGGACTGATGCATTTCGGCCGTTTGCTGCCTCAATTTATACATTTCCTCCCTCATGGCATTAACATCCATCACCTCTACATCTTTCGCGGGGTCCACAATACTGGTATCTGATTCTTGGCCTGTCATTTTCAGCTTGTCTTTTGATCGGGTGTTGTAGAAATGGGTTGCCAGAATGCCAATCAACTAACCACCTGCCTGGACTCATGAACAACAACTTTGTTAGTGGTTAGAGCATTAACAGATAGATAACTGCACATTTGGGGAATGAATGCACCTAAGCAGTTAATCGTTTCTATTATGCCCTTGCTCGACTGCTTGCGCCATCCCGACTTTTTTTTTCCTGATTGTAACTTCTTTTCTTTTATTTTCCCCTCCTTGCCTTTGTTTTTCTTTGTTTCTGTTGCCATTGATCTTTACCTTTAATTTCTCACTCTCTCACTTTTGATTTTCTTTTTACTCTTGTTTTTCTCTTTTTCTTTTCGTTTTTGTTTTCCCTGTGTTTCCTCTCTTTTCTTTTGGTTATGGTCGAATCCTATGAAGATTGCCTACGTATCATGACCTCGCATGAATCAGACCGGGCGTAGTTCGTGAAGATAAAAGGTAAAAAACAATAAAACCTATTTTGGAACTTTCAAATTTTCACAGTAGATCAAACTTTGATTATAATGATTTAAAAACTGACAAACTTAAACAAAACTAATAGACTTTGACGAAAAGACGAAATACAGACTCGAAAATCAAACAACCCACATACTCTAATCAAAAGAAATACAAATTCAAAAATAGACTGACAGATTCCTTCCCGTATATGCCAATTTTAACCAAATGGCTATTTTTGCAAACGTGGCCCCTTCTTAATTTCACATGAATTCTAAGGCCGGGGAGGATTATTTTATGACACTTCACAAACTTGTCCGTTCTTTTACGAGAATAGCCTTTCGACAACTGAAAGATACTCTAGGGCTATTTCGGCAAGAACGGTTTAAGATGTCGCCGAAGCTGGATCGGCTTATTTTGACCAAAATCCAAACGGTATTCACTTGACCAACGACTCTTTTTCTTGTTTTTCCAATTAAAATACAAGACCTGGTTTTGCAAACACGGCCTTTCAGCACCTCGGGAACGAAGATTTTAAGGCCGCGTTGGCTAACTGGCCAAAACCTTGAAAACTGACCAAAAAGTGACTGTTCTTGCAAAAGCAGCCTTCCGGTGTCTCTTTCGGGAATATTCGGCTGTTTATGACAAGAATGGCTTCACCCGACTTATTCATGCCGAAATTTAAAACTTAGACACATTTTTTTTGGCTATTTTTGCAAAGGGGAGGTTGGACCCGATGAGGGTTGCCTACGTATCTCACATCCGATGAGAATCAAACCTGCATAGTTCGGGCCGATAAAACTAACTATTTTCGAAAGCGAGACTCTTTTTCATTGACAAATACACTATTTCGGAAAACAATACTCTTTTTGTATTTTCTTTTTCAACAAACTATTTGAAAATAAAACTCTTTAGTTTTTTTTTTCTTTTTCTTGACCAATAAAGCAAACCATTTTTGAAAATTTTTTTCCCTTTTTTTTTTCATTTTTCTCAAAAATTCGGTAGAGTTTCGACACTATTTTGACATTGGTTATTTTTCTAAAATAGATAATTAACTCTCTACACTGCTATTTTTCTTTTCCCAAATACTCCAAAGCTAGTGAGCATGCAAGTACGAGATAAATAAATGCATATGCAACACGTAAGATGCATCAGGATGGTCTTTTTCATTTCAGGTTACCTGTCCTAGACGGACCCAACCCCTGTGTTAAGTCCCCTAAGTCAAATGCAACATGATTCAAATAAGCGTTCCTACTAGGGATCCGACATGAAGTCACGTGCTTACATGACGAACGTTTGTTTTAGAGGTGGAGAATGTAATGACCCAAAATGCCATCTTTAAATTAAACAATCATCTCGATGTTTTAAGACTTGAAAAGCTCTATCAATAATTCCTCGACTTGCGTGCGTAGTCCGTATAATTTTTCGGAAGGTTTTTGTATGAAAAATGGATTAAATTATTATTTAGAGCTTTAGAACTCAACTGAGTTGACTTCGGTCAACATTTTGAGCAAATGAATCCGGATCCATGTTTTGGCCATTCCGGTAGTTTCGTATCGTAAGTTTGGACTTAGGGGAGTGTTCAGATTGTGTTTTGGAGGTTTTTAGCTAATTTAGGCTTGAAATGCCAAACGTCGTATTTTTGAAGTTTTTGGTTCGATAGTGAGATTTTGATCCGAGGGTCATAATGAATTTACGAAAGTTGGAGTAGCTCCGTAGTGTTAAAGTGATGTGTGTGCAAAATTTCAGGTCACATGTACGAGGTTTGATAGACTTTTTGATCGAAAGCGTGTTTTAGAGTTTTTTGCAATTCTTAGGCTTGAATCTGATGAAAAATTGGAGTTTTGGATGTTGTTTTGAGCGTTCCGAAGGTGGGAACAAGTTTGAACGATGTTTTATGACTGGTTGATGTATTTTGTTGAGGTCCCGAGGGCCTCAGGTGGATTTCGGAAGGTTAACAAATCGATTTTAACTTGAAGAAAACTGTTGCATTTTTTTCACAGAACTGTGAATAGTACCCGTGAATAGTACCTATGAAGAGTACCCGTGAATAGTGACCATGAATAGTACCCATGAATAGTATGTGAATAGTACCGTGAATAGTACCCGTGAATTGTCCCGTGAATAGCGACTATGAATAGTACCCCGTGAACAGTAAAAACGCGTGAATAGTACCTCGAATTCTGGACAGAACGTTCATTTTAGGAAATTGGACTTTGTCCCATTTTTCATTTTTTTCAAATTGGTGCTCGGGAAGAGGTGATTTTTCAGAAAAAATAATGGGGTAAGTGTTCTTAACTAAATTTTGATTAGATTACCCGAATCTATTACTAGTTTTGGCATTAAATCTGTGAATTTAGTTGGAAGATTTTGAAAACCCTCTCGGATAGATTTGAGGACTTAAGGATCGAAATGTTATTGAAATTTAGTAATTTTGGTATGGTTAGACTCGAGGTTGGATGAACTTTCATATTTTGCAACTTCCGTCGGATTCCGAGACGTGGGCTCCACGAGCGAATTTTTACTTAATTTCAGATTTTTATTGAAAAATGTAGTAGTTTCCTATGAAATTGATTCTATAATTTTCGTTGACTGTATCGAATTATAATTGACTAGATTTGAAGCTTCGGACGAATTCGCGAGGCAAAGGCTTGTTGGAATTTTTAATTGGTAGCAAAGCAAGGTAAGTGTTTGGTCTAACCTTAGCTTGAGGGATTAGGAGTTGTGTCATAATTATTATATGTTATTTGTCGATTACGACGTATAGGCATGGTGACGAGTATCTATACATTGGAGTCAAGCATGCCCGCGAGTCTTATACTTTCATTAATGCGACTCTTATTTGACAAACCTGAAGAGTTTCACATCTCCTATTGTTGTGTTATATTTTAATAGATACTTCACACATGTTGATTTCCTTATTATTGACTTATATATTGTGGGATCATTGCTACGTGTTAGTTTTCCCGTTATTGAACTGTTTCCTTTATGCTAGTATTCTTTTTTGTGATTATTCCTTTGAGCTGGTTCTACTATTTTCTCGTGATTTACAACCCTTGAATTAATTTACTTGTCTTACCTTGTATTATTGTAATTTGTTGTTGTTATATGTATTGAGGTGATACCCGATCCTTTTGTTGTGATGTAACTGTTGATTCTGTTGGTTGCATTGTGTATTTACTTTGGGACTACAGGTTAGATTCTCGGGAGATCCCCCTGCACATATATTGAGAATACCAAGAGATCCTCGGGATACCAAGAGATCCCTAGTATGTAATGAGGATACCAAGAGATCCCCGGGATACCAAGTGATCCCTATTATAGATTGAGGAAACAAAGAGATCCTCGGAATACTGAGAGATCCCCGATTATTTTCCTAGTGATTGTTTTAGCCTCTGTTTTGGTTATTACATTCCTTACTTTCTCGTATTAACATTCTTATTGTTAGTTTGCAACTGAATTTCTTATCTTATCCATCACACCTTATATCTTATTTTATCTAAGTAGGGCCCTGACCGATATACTCCTTCCGTGATTATTTTGTCTCCTTTGCAATTGTTCTTATCAATTCAAGTGTTTTAATGGTTTTAGATTCCTTTACGGCTGTGATCTTTTTTGTGGGAATCCATAGTGTTGACAATACCTCACCCTATTTGTTTATATATATATATATATATATATATATATATATATATATATATATATATATATACACAACAACAACAACAACTACCCAGTATAGTCCCACAAAGTGGGGTCTGGGGAGGGTAATATGTAGACAGGACTTACCCCTACCCGAAAGGGAAGAGAGGCTGTTTCCAATCGACCCTCAGCTTAGGGAAGGAAAGGAAAAACAAAACAAAAACAAAAACAAAAGAGCATTAGTAACTGCAGCAGGAATCGCATAAATAATTATCTAAACATAAGAACCATAAATAAAATGACATGCGATAATATCAAATAATAACTACGATAAATAACTACCGAAAGGGGACACAATCCAATACATGAATCATCTATAGAGAGCCCTACCAAGCCCCACCCCAACCCCGAGCAAGGAGTACGAAAATTCTAGAAACCCCTATCCTACAACCCTGATACTAGACCTCCAGACTTTCCTATCAAGCGCCATGTCCTTGGAAATTCGCATACTAGCCATGTCCTGCCTAATCACCTCTCCCCAATGCCTCTTAGGCCTCCCTCTTCCACGCCTCACGCCGACTACCGCCAGCCGCTTACAACTCCTCACCGGGGCATCCGGGCTTCTCCTCCACACATGCCCGAACCACTTGAGCCTCGCTTCTCACATCTTCTCATCCACTGGGGCCACCCCCACCTTCTCTCGAATAACTTCATTCTTAATCTTATCTAACCTGGTGAACCCGCACATCCACCTGAGCATCCTCATCTCCACAACCTTCATCCTCTAAACATGAGAGTTCTTCACTAGCCAACACTCCGCCCCATACAACATGGCAGGTCTAACCACAGCTCTATAAAACTTCCCCTTGAGTTTCTGTGGCACTTTCTTGTCACACAGGACTCCTGATGCGAGCCTCCACTTCGACCACCCCGCTCCTATACGGTGAGTGACATCCCTGTCTATCTCTCCGTCCCTCTGAATCACCGACCCAAGATATCTGAAACTGTCCCTCTTGGCGATGACTTGAGACCCAATCTTCACGTCCCTGCCTACTTCGCTCGGCTCGGCGCTAAACTTGCACTCCAGGTATTTTATCTTAGACCTGCTTAGTTTGAAACCCTTAGACTCGAGAGTTTGTCTCCATACCTCAAGCCTCTCGTTAACACCGACCCTCGTCTCGTCTATCAAGACTATGTCATCAGCAAATAGCATACACCAAGGCACATCCCCTTGAATATGACGGGTTAGAGCATCCATCACCAAGGCAAACAAGAGAGGGCTAAGCGCCGATCCTTGATGGAGTCCCATAACCACCGGGAAATGGTCTGAGTCGCCGCCCACCGTCCTAACCCTTGTATTAGCTCCATCGTACATGTCCTTGATTACTCTGATGTAGGCTTCCGGCACGCTCTTCGCCTCCAGGCACCTCCATAGAACCTCCCTAGGGACCTTGTCATACGCCTTCTCCAAGTATATAAACACCATGTGCAGGTCCTTCTTCTTATCCCTGAACTGTTCCACCAATCTCCTGACAAGACGGATAGCTTCTGTAGTGGAGTGACCCGGCATGAAACCGAACTGGTTCACAGATATAGATGTCATCTCCCTCACCCTCGCCTCGATCACCCGCTCCCAGACCTTCATGGTGTGACTTATTAATTTGATGCCCCTATAGTTGTTGCAGCACTAGATATCCCCTTTGTTCTTGTACAAGGGCACCACTGTGCTCCACCTCCACTCATCCGGCATCCTTTTGGTCCTGAAGATCGTATTGAAGAACCTAGAGATCCACTCCACTCCTGACCTACCCATGCATTTCCAGAACTCTACCGGAATTTCATCTGACCCGGTCGCTCGACCCCTACTCATCCTACGGAAAGCCCCCACAACCTCCTCCACCCTAATGTGCCTGCAGTACCCAAGGTCTCTATGACGTTCTGAATGCCCCAGCTCCCCTAGCTCTATGTTTCAATCCCTCTCCTCGTTAAGTAGGTCTTGAAAGTACGCCTGCCACCTCTGCTTGACTTGAGACTCCCCCATCAGAACTCTGCCATCCTCGTCCTTGATGCACCTAACTTGGTTGAGATCCCGCGCCTTCCTCTCCCTTAATTTAGCTAACCGAAATAACTTCTTGTCCCCACCTTTCTCCCCCAATTCCTCGTACATGCGACAATTGTTACATTTTTCATTCAATTCAATACTTCAAATTTCAACAATTGTTACATTTTTAATTCAATTTATTTCTTAGCTAAATTTTTCTTAAACCGTTTGAGGTTGTACTTCACTTAAAAAGGAATTTCTTCTATGTTTTGATTTATTGATTTCTCATATTTAAGGTAATAATTCATTCGACATTGTACTTTAATTGAAAATGGTATTTTCTTTATCAAATGATTTCTAAAAATAACTTCATCTTTTCTTGTTGATTTCCTAGTTGGGTTGGGAGTTGTACTGTATTTTATGTTAAGTGAATGAGGCTCCTTGAACATTCTTAATTGTATTGGGTCACAAAACCTATGAACTGAGTAATTTAAGGATATTGTTGTGCAATATGAGACAGAAATATGCGGCCACGAGGTGCCGTGAAAATATAAAAGTGGGCTGAGACCTATATATGATTTATGATTATGAAATGAGGCATTACAAGGTGACCTTTACTCGAAAGATTTATATTTGAATGACTCGATTAATTGATTGCACTTGTATTTATTATTTGTTGAGAAACATTTATGGTGTTCTTGTTGCCTGCTAATTATATCACTGGTTGATCATTGTTGCCATCATTGTTATCTGCTTCCTATTATTTTGTACGATATATTGTACATGCTTATTTGGTAGTCTGGTCCTAGCCTCGTCACTACTTCGCCGAGGTTAGGCTAGGCACTTACAAGCACATGTTGTCGGTTGTGCTGATACTACACTTCTTTACATTTTGTGTACAAACCCAGGTATTTGATTGATAGTAGTTGTTCGTTGCGGTGGAGACTCAAGGTAAACTTACTGCGGCATTCGCAGGCTTCAGTGTCACCTTCTTATTTTATATTCTCACTACTGTACTTATTTCCTTACAGTTGTGTTTAGAAATGGTAGTAAAAAACTCTATAGAGCTTATAACTTGTACTACTAGGTTTTGGGAAGAGGTTCATTGTATAAAAAATTTATTTCAGAAGAAGTTTAAATGTTATTATTCATGGTTGTTATTCCGCAATTATTAGGCTTACCTAGTCCTTAAGACTAGGTGCCATCACGAAACCCAACGGATGGGAAATTGGGTCGTGACATTTATACATGTGCATTGACCCATGACCAGATAGTGTTATACGCGTATATTATATGTATATGAGATATGGGAAAAGGTTACGCCGTTATATATGCACCACCACCTGGACAGATGGTATACGTTGATGATTTTGCCCACAGTTGCCAGGATGATATGATGGGATGACCTCAAAGGCTTGATGATGTTATGTCCATATACCTATGCATGGTATGCCATTTATATGCACATGCATGTCAATATAATTATTAATGATTCGCAGAGTTTTTCAGGTTTACATGTTGAGTCTTTAATTCCATGTTTCTCTCATGTCTATTGTTTATTCAAATTCATTACTTACATACTCGGTGCATTATTTTCACTAACGTCTATTTTTCCTAGGGACGCTGCGTTTCATGCCTGCAGGTTCCGATTAATAGGTTGAGAGTCCTCTAAGTAGGCTATCAGCTTAATAGAAGGTGTTGGTGCGCACCATTTGCTCCAGAGTTGCTTATTTGTTCAGTATGATTAGGACATGTAATGATTGGTATGACGGGGTCCTGTCCCGACCTTTATGATACTTATGTACTCTTAGAGGCTTGTAGATAGATTTCATGTATACTGATACTTGTATGGCCTTGTTGGCCTATGTTTTGCGTTTATAAATGATCATTTTAGCCTTCTAGGCCTGTATGTCACTTGTATAAGTTTCTATATCAAGTTGGGTCATTCTATGTTGAGTATTCTCTCATGTTTATTATAGTTATCTCATGAAAGCCTTTCCGGACCATTTACCTATGATAATATAACACAAAAGATATGTTATGTTGGTACTCGGTTGAGTAAGGCACTGGGTGCCCGTCGTAGACCATCGGTTTGGGTCGTGAGAAGAGGTTTCCTGAATGCCTTTGCTCTGTTGAATTTATTCAGGATTGTAAAATTGTCAAATGCATGCTAATTAGTTTGCTTTGGATAGTACGAGTTGGATTTTGATGACTTGAATTAGCTATTCTATTGATATCAATGTAATATTGACCCCTCCCCCGCATGGGCGACTCGCTGGTATGAGGACCTAAAAGTTGTTGCTTAGCTCGTAGTTAGTGTTTTAAAAGGCATGGGCGTGAGAATGGCATTTTACATATGCATCAGCGAGGCATAAACCTCGAGACACGGGGCGTAATCCCCAGAAATATTCAATTTTTAATATTTTATAAAATAATACAATTACAGTAAATATTTATAAATAATTAAAATTGCATAAAAAATGAAGGAAACTATAAAATTATATATATATATATATGTATATATGTATATATATATATATATATGTATATATATATGTATATATATGTATATATATATTTCTGTTAAATAAAAATGATTTTGCTCAAGATAACCAGTTTTGGTATTAGAATTTCTCAATCTTGTGTCGACCTGCGGTAATGCCAAACGATCCATCC
>MU740902.1:111563-125803 GCA_026770625.1 Nicotiana glauca | reverse complement strand
GGGGGGGGGGGGGGGGCTTCATGGCCCCAAAAAACTAGTCAAAACAATCTATTATACGCTACTTAGAAGCACAAGTAACTTGAGTCAAAAAGAACAACGTTTTCTACATGGAGGAACAAAAAGGATGACTAACCTGCAATTTGAACTTTGAACTTACTGCTATGAAGAGAATGAAGTTCTCTTTGCATTTGTAAAAAGAAATTGAATATTCATTTTTTGGGAGATATTAGCAACTAGCGAACAAGATAAAGAATTGGGAATTACCTTGAATTAGATCTTCAATCAATGAAATAAGGTCTTGACTTTTAAATTGAATACATTTTAGTTCCTTTTTAAAACTTTTGAGTAATTACCAAGCTGATTTTTGAGAATTTGGGTAGTATATGAAGGAATTATTCAACAAATTTTGCTTTAATTTGAAAAAGTCTCTAGGGCGTATGCCTCACTAAAAAAAGGGCCTCAAACACCCGGGCGTACACCTCGAATTGCTGGGCGTATGCCTCTTGAGACTTTCGCCCCATACCATCTCCTTGAGGCATTTCTGGTGCGCCTCGCCCTGGGGATCGCCCAAAAATACCTTTTAAAAAACACCTCGTTGTAGAGCCAGAAATTTATACAGTAGGATTCAAAAGTAGCAATATTTTAAACTATTTGCCATATCACTAGAATTTCGTCTTATGCATGTCAGACCATTCAACAATTTATAGAAAGTCATTTTTACCTGTGATGATCCGATAGGCCATTTTCAGTTTTAACCTTCCTTTTTATGTTCCGAGACCTTGAATATATCCATTTGTCCTTCCTCAATTTGCATGTGTAGTCCGTCTCTTTTTTCAGAGTGTTTTTATGAGACAAATTGATGAAAATGTAAAATCGTGCTTTAAAATGCATTTGAGTTGACTACGGTCTAGGTTTTGTGTAAATGGACCTGGAACTGTGTTTTGATGGTCCTGATGGGTATGTTTCGTGATTTGGCACTTAGAGTATGCCCGGAATTGAATTTCAGAAGTCCCTAACTTGTTTTAATGTAATTTGTCGAAAACTAGCAATTTAAAGGTATTAAGAATTTCTAAGTTTGACCGTAAATTGACTTTGTTGCTACCGGATTTGCATTTCGGTTCTGAAACTTGTTATATGTTCATCTCAGTATTTATGAATTGTATGCAAAATTTGGTGCAAAAAGGAGTTGATTTGATGTGATTCGGACGTCAGATTGTGAAATTTGAAAGTTCTTAAGTTTCGATGAAAGTTTCCTTTGTTTTGGTGTCCGATTCATATTTCTAGGTGTTATTTTGGTGTTCTGATTGCGTGAGCGAGCTCACATGATGTTATTACACTTTGGTGCATTTTTGGTTTGGAGGCTAAGGGGCTAATATGAGTTTCGGATAGGCTACTGAGTGATTTTCGACTTAGAACTATAGCTAATGACCCTCAGTTGCTGGTGTGGTCTGCAGACCCCGCAATTGCGAGGTGGGCGATCACATTTGCAATGTCTGGCCAAGACTGTCATTAACGCATTTGCGAAATTTTCTTCGCAATTGCAAAAAAGGTCTGGGAACAGCAGGGAATGCGATTGCGATCAATTGATCGCTTCTGCAAAGCTCCAAAGTTCGCAGCTGCGGACTAAATAACGCAATTGCAAACTAAATATCGCAATTGCGATGGCTGTAGATATATTGGTTTCTTTGCATTTGAGATACATTTCTCACATTTGCAGGGTTCGCATTTGCGAACCCTAGATCACAATTGCGACATTGCGCCTGGACAAAAGTTGAGAAAAATGGGATTTAGCTCATTTCTTTAAAACTCTCAACCATAAACACCCTAGAGGCGATTTTTCCAAGAAATTTTCTTTATAAATTCATTGGTAAGCAACTTTAATCTATTTATTTTTAATTACCCATTACTTTTCATGTATTGCAACATTAGATCTTGGATTTCCATGGTAGGAATTAGGAATTTTGGTAGAATTAGGGATTTTAATAAATTTGGAATTTAGACCTCGAATTTAGGTCGGATTCAAAACTAATAACATAACCAGGCTCGGAGGGGGGGGGGGATGAGTCATCATGTTTTGGTCTGAATCTCAGTTTTGAAAAAGCGGGCCCGAGGTTGATTTTTGCTGACTTTTTGGGAAAATGTAAAGATCTTTACTTTATGTATTGTAATTGATTTTCCTAGCATTTTTTGTTGATATTAAATCGATGGTTAGATTCGGAGGGAAATTCTAGAAGAAAGGCCCGGGTTGAGCTTTGATAAGGCTCGGGCTGAGCTTTGATTTGCTTACAGAATGAGGTAAGTATTGGATCTAACCTTGATTTGAGGGAATTAGGAATGCTTGGACTATGTGTCATGTAAATTACATGTGTAGCGGTATATATGAAAGGTGACAAGTGTATATACACCGCCAAAATAATTATTTTGATGCTTTCTCATATTTTATTAAATACTTGAAAAGTAATGGGTAATTACATGTGTAGCGGCGTATTTGTCTTAAATTGCTTACTGTTTCTTAACTTGCTATTTTCCACTTATTATTCTCGTATTAAAATGTTCGTTTCTCCCATGCTTCCATGATTAATTTCTACTTGCCTTAATTGTCTTACTTTTACACTTTAACTGTCTTGTATTTGGTTTATTTTGTGGCTTTATATTAATTATTAGTTGTAGCATTCCGTAATTCGGTACGAGGTTCCTTTATGGCTTTGCTTTTGTATTTTTTAATCGAGCGATTCTTGTGAATTGAGTTATTGATTTAATTTTATTTATTGGTTTTATTTATTAATGGGGTTGCATGCCGCAACATGTGGAATACGGGATGGTTGATATTGATATGATGGATCGGGTTTCACGAAACATATTCTATATCTGATATTGATATGGTGAAATAAGACATGATTATAACATTGATTCTCACTATATGGTGGGATCGGGTTCCGTGCTGCAATGGATTTTACTTTGTTACTCTTGATATTGATATTGTGGATTAAGGGAGGATTGTGTTTGTACAGTGGATTGGAGTTGCGCGCCGCAACAGATTGTGTGTTTTTATTACACTGTGTTAGCTTTCAGTGTTTTCATACAAGGTTCCGAAGACTGATGTTTCTGATTTTACTAATTTCGAGGATTGAGTTTATTTACATAAGTTAACTGCTTTACTTTTCCTACATTTCTTTCCTATTATTATCGTTATATTGCATACAAGTTATTATAAGTGACCCGCCTTAGCCTCGTCACTACTTCGTCGAGGTTAAGCTCGCACTTACAGAGTACATGGGGTCGATTGTACTGATACTACACTATTTACTTCTTGTGAAGATTTTGGAGTAGGTCCTAGCATCAGTCAGTAGATTGCTTGGATTGATTTTAGGTTTGGAGACTCGCAGTACAGCTGCACGGTGTTCGCAGTCCTAAAGTCCCCTTCTCCCTTATCCGAGTTGTTTATTTCATTTCAATCAGTTTGCTTTCATTTAGAACAATATTTTTATTATTCTAGTCACCCATGCACTCATGACACCAGTTCTCGGATTGTATCAAGATATTTTCGTTAATTTGGCTTATTCACTCTATTTCAGATTTACTTCAATTATTTCGGTTTCTTGATTATTATTTAACTTGAATTGTTAAAAATGAATAAAAGCTACTCTAATGTTGGCTTGCCTGACAAGTAAAATTTTAGGTGCCATTACGGTCCTGAGGACGGGAATTTTGGATTGTGATAAGTTGGTATCAGAGTCTAGAGGATCGATACGCAGGCATCTTTACTTATCTTCCAAAGGCTACGAAGTTTAGGAATAGTTTAACTTTTATACTTCTCTATCGTGCGATTTTATTCTATCATTGATGATTGAGACCTTCTGTTCTTGTTCTCTCATAGATGGCGAGAACACGTACCGTATCTGTAGTCAGACAGTAATCAGAGTCCTTAATGGCAGCTACGACCAAAGGTAGAGGTCGAGGGTGAGGTCAGCCTAGAGATCAAACAATAACACCCGCAATGGAGCCTCAGGCAGATTTTGAGGAGGAGGTTCCATCTTATACTATACCCGTCGGACCAGCTCAGGTTCCGAAGATGTTCATAGCTGCTCCAGTGCTTCAGGATGCTCTAGTCCATTTGGTTCCCTATGGAGAGTATGTCCTAGACCGGTACCTTCCCGGTGGAACCAACCATTTCTTGGGCTGGGGAAGGATCATAAACTCCCGCAACTCACACCTCGGAATAGGTGTCCCCCTAGTATCAGACTCTAGCAGCCCCGCCAGTTGGGGTGATTCAGCCGATTGTTGTGGCGCAGGGCAGTGATAGGCCCTCTATGCCTTCTAAGGCTTTATTGAGGTTGGAAAAGTTTACCAAGCTCTTTCTAGTTCATTTCAGTGGTGCATCTTCTGAGGACCCATATAATTATCTATACCGCTGACATGAGGTGCTGCAGAACATGTGTATAGTTGAGACCACTGGGGTCCATTTTGCGGTGTTTCAGATGACTGGTTCCGCCAAGAGATGGTGGAGAGATTGTATGTTGACTAGACCAGGTGGGCCACCTGCACTTATTTGCGATCTATTTTCACACCTATTTCTTTAGAAGTTCATTCCTGCCACTCTGAGAGAGGATTACAGTAGCTAGTTTGAGCGTCTTCAGCAAGGTAGTATGACTATTACCTAGTACGAGACTCGTTTTGTGGACCTAGATCACCATGCCATTATCTTTATCCATGATTAGAGGGAGAGAGTGAGGAGATTTATTTATAGGTTTACTTACACTATCAGGTTGATGGTGAAGGAGATCGGAAGTGATAATTCTTTCTAGACGGATCGAGACGGTTCGTGCTTAGCAGATGGGGAAGGTATCTGATAAGAGGCCTCATCATTTTGGTGGTTTTAATGGTGCCTCGTCTGGAGGTAGGAGTGTCACTCCCCCACATCGGGAGGCACGACCGATGCTCAATCGAGTGAACCCAACTGATCAAGCCTTATTAACACTTCCTGCCCAACTCAATACGATTAAGGAAACCATGCTTTCTTTTATTTAGACAATAGCAAAATAAAACATTCAACATTTTTAGTTCATTTTTTATATCACAAATCTTAAATCATGGCTAAGTTTCCAAGATTTCATATAGTTATAGTTTAGAAGAACTAGAGTATAGGGTTACAACACAGTTCGTAACCCATCCAACACCCATACATATCCACAAAAATGTCTACGAAGCCTCTATGGATACAAAGACAAATTATGACAACGCCGGCAACAAGGCCCCCAGCTATACCTCAAAAGTGAAAGTCTACAAAAAGGTTGTACAACGTAACCCCTTGAAGGAGAAAGGGGCTTACCAAGACTTTGAGAGGAGGACACTCCGCTACGCACAATCGGCACTGTCCGCTATGGAGCCACCTACATTCATTTAATAATGTAGTGCCCCCGGCAAAAGGTACGTTAGTACCATGAAATAGTACTAGTATGTATAACTAAACACCATCTAGTTAGAAAGAACTTTCATACAAGAATAAGGAAATCACAAGTATAAGTCAAACCTTTAGACGATTAGCACATTATCAAATAAAAGAATCATACAATTTTCACATCATTTTTCCCTAGCTTTTAGTTTGGGGCATTTCACACTGTTCATCATTGTCCACAATACCACCGCTATCTTGAGCGGAGTCCGATCTCGACCCGATCGGCTAGGTTGCCTCATTTGACACATATACTTCAATCACAATCTCATTTTCCCTTTTTCCGGAATTCAACATCAGGATAATACCACCATGTGTGCGTCATAGCGTCCGATCTCGACCCGATTGGCTAGACCGCCTTACCAAGGCATTTTTCCCTTCTCATTATTCATCTCGTTTCAATCTTTATTTCACATATATCATTTCATAGACACTTGGGGCCACAACTATCATATCATTTTTGGCACTAGGCCATATTTCACATCATTCCCAATTTCAATGTTAGCTTTGCAATTTAGGATAATAGGTGCACACAAGAGCAATTTAAATGGTAATCATAGATAAGATTTCACATAGTTGGCACAACAAACGAAGCTTCAATCTTGATTTAAGGTCTAAGCATTTCAATACTTGATTCATATTTTCGCACCTTTTCAAGTTATCAAGAATAACACATTGATCATATTGAGACACAACTTTCATGTATATAAAGTTGCAACACCAATTCATGTGAAATAACAATCAATATAACAATCCAACTTTAATTTTACCGCATTTACACAAATACCAAGGAAGCTCAATTTCTAAAAAGATGGGGTTTTAGCCATACATACCTCAATAGAGCTTTCCTTAAATTCTTACAAATTATCGGGACTCTTAGCAACTTCAATCTATTTTTATAGAAATTACATATTGAACCAAGAATTAGAGACATGATTAAGATTCTAGCTCATTTGAGCATATTATCAAGCACTAAGTGTGCAATGTGATCTCCTTTTGTGAAAGATTTCTTCAATGTTATACTCCAACTGCTATCTTTTTAGTTCACATCCTCCCCATACCCCATTATCTTTTATGCATGCAAGTATCAACCCTTATACCCATAAACCCACATGATAATCACATATTTTAATAGAAAATTTGAAATTATAGATTAGGGCACAGGTTCTTACCTCTTAGGGTGAAGACCTAGTAATTTCACTTGACAATCTTCAAGGATTTGGGGCAAGAATTGAGTGGGGACTTGATGAAGATCATTCCCTCTCACTCTAGAACTTCCTCTCTCACTCTATTTGGAGTAAAATAACATAAAAGGGTCGGATGGGGTGTTTTTAATGGGATGGGTTTGGGTTTTAAAAGTTAAAAAATAGGAGCCTCGATACAATATGCGATCGCATATGCGATCATGCGGCCCGCAAAATGGACCACAAAAATGGCTCTAAAAACTTGAACAAATTGCTCGAGTATGCAACAGGAATGCGGTCCGCATACCTGTTCTGCGGTCGCATAATGCACTGCAGAACTGCCCCTCGCAAAATTCGAAGGGGATTATGCGGTGACTATGCAGCCCACATATTGATTATATGATCGCATAATGGGCCGCATAGTTGACCTCAAAATTACCATCAAACTGTCTGAATCTATGTGGTCCGCATAGCTATTATGTTACCGCATAATGGACCGCATAAACGCACTTTTTTGGAAAAAAATTTCCCTAACTTTTTAATTCATAGATTAGTCCAAAGGGGCCTTACAAGGGGTACCTTCGGTAGAGCCATCCCCCAGGCTATTTCAGTTAGCTCTTCAGGCATCTCATAGTGCTTCAGGTAGTCATGGTCCTTATGTTACTTATTCTGGGTAGCCAGCCTACAGGGCACCATTAGATCCTATCAGTTCACCTCCTATTCAAAGCAATCATCGTGGTTATCTGGTCCGTTCGAGTCAGCTTCAGCAGCCACAATACTAGGATGGATGTTTTAAGTGTTGAGGTACTTGTCACATCAGAAGATTCTGTACGAGATTATCGGGCGGCATGCCATAGTAGAGTTCTTGTGCCATGGTTCCGGCATCGGTTGCTCCACCACCTGCTTAGTCATCTAGGGGCAGGGGTTAGGATGCCAGAGGTGGGGGTCAGGCCATTATAGGTAAAGGTCAGGCCGTTAGAGGTAGAGGTCAGTCAGCTAGAGTTTGTCCTACAGACGTATTTCAGAGTGGTGGGACCCAACCCCAATTTTATGCTTTTCTAGCTGGACCTGAGACCGATTCATCTGACGCCATTATCACATTTATTGTTCCAGTTTTCCATAGAGATGCTTCAATTCTATTTGATCCAAGCTCTACTTTTTCCTACGTGTCATCCAATTTTGCTTCGTATCTAGTTATGCCTCGTGATTTTTTAAGTTCACCTGTGTATGTGTCCATACCTGTGGGAGATTCTATTATCATAGATCCTGTCTATCGCTCGTGGGTGATTACTATTGGGAGTCTTAAAACTAGCATAGATCTCCTACTTCTTGATATAGTAGATTTTGATGTCATATTAGGTATGGATTGATTGTCACCTTATCATGCTATATTAGATTGTCACGCCAAGACGATGACCTTAGCCATGCCGGGGTTGTGTCGATTAGAGTAGAGGGGGACTCTCGATCATTCTACCAGCAGGGTTATCTCTAATGTAAAGGCTCTACATATGGTCAAGAAGGGGCATCTAGCTTATTTGGCTTATGTTCGCGCTTCGAGTGTGGAGGTTCCTTCCATGGATTCAGTACCTATTGTGTGCGAGTTTCCAAAGGTGTTTCCTGCAGATCTACCGGGGCTGACACCTGATGGAGATATTGACTTCTGTAATGATTTGGCTTTGGGAACTCATCCCATTTCTATTCCACCATACCGTATGGCCCCCGCCTGAGTTGAATTAAATAAAGAGCAATTGCAAGATTTGCTTGACAAAGGATTCATTATACCAGTGTCACACCCTAGGGTGCGCCCGTGTTGTTCATGAAGAAGAGAGATGGGTCGATGAGGATGTGTATAGACTATTAGTAGTTGAACAGGGTCACTATCAAGAACAAGTATCCGTTGCCGAAGATTTATGACTGATTTGATCTAATTTAGGGTGCCAAGGTGATTTAGAAGGTTGATTTGAGGTCTGTCTACTATTAGTTAAAGATTAGGGCATCCGATGTGCGTAAGACAATTTTTTGGACTCGGTGTGGGCCTTATGAGTTCCTAGTATTGTCATTTGGGTTGACAAATGCCCCAACGACATTTATGGATTTGATGAACTAGTTTTTCAAGACCTATTTAGATTCTTTTACGATTGTATTCATTGATGATATCTTGATCTACTCCCACAATTGAGAGGAGCATGAGAAGAATCTTCAGATTGTACTTTTTTTTTCTCCAGATTGTACTTCAGACTCTAAGAATTAGTCAGTTATATGCCAACTTTTTAAAGTGTGAGTTTTGGTTAGACTCAATCACCTTTTAGGGGCATGTCGTATCAGCAAATGGAATAAAGGTGGATCCTAAGAAGATTGAGGCAGTTCAGAACTGGCCTAGACTTACTTCAGCTACAGAGATATGGAGTTTCCTGGGTTGGTGGGTTGTTACTGCGGGTTCGTGGAGGGGTTTTCATCCATAGCAGCTACATTGACTAGATTGAACCAGAAGGGTACCCCATTCAAATAGTTGGATGAGTGTGAGCTGAGCTTTTAGAAGCTCAAGACTGCTTTGATTGGCACTAGAAACACCCATAAGTTCAGGATCCTACATAGTGTATTGTCATGTATCTCATATTGGGTTCGTATTAGTATTGATGCCGGATAGCAGGGTTATTGTATAGCAGGGTTATTGTATATGCATCGCGGCAGTTGAAGGTTCATGAGAAGAATTACCCTGTTCATGAATTAGAGTTAGCAGCCATTGTTCATGCACTGAAGATCTGGAGGCACTATCTTTACGGCGTGTCGTGTGAGGTATTCATGGATCATTAGAGTCTACAATATCTGTTCAAGAAAAGGATCTTAACTTGAGGAAGATGAGATGGTTGGAGCTGTGGAAAGATTATGATATCACTATTATATATCATCCCAAGAAGGCCAATGTGGTGGTCGATGCCTTGTGTAGAAAAACTATGAGTATGGATAGCTTCACGTATATTCCAGTTGGTGAGAGGCCGTTTCCTGCAGATGTTCAGGCTTTATCCAATCAGTTTATGACGTAAGATATTTCGGAGACTAGCCATGTTCTAGCATGCATAGTCTCTCAGTCTTCCTTATATATCGCATCAGAAAGCGTCTGTATGATGATCCCCATTTGATTGTCCTTAAGGACACGGTGGGACACAATGGTTCCAAACATGTTAATGGGTTAGATGACGGGGTTTTAAAGATGCATGGCCGTATTTGTTGCCCAATGTGGATGGGCTTCGTGGATTGATTCTTGAGGAGGTCAATAGTTCCCAGTATTCTATCCATTCTAGGTACCACCAAGATGTACCAGGACTTGCGACAGCATCATTACTGGAGGAGGATGAAGAAGGATATAGTTGCATATGTAGCTCGGTGTCTAAATTTTCAGCAAGTTAAGTACGAGTATCAGAGGCCTAGTGGTTTGCTTCAGAGGCTAGAGATTCTCGAGTGGAAGTGGGAGCGTATCACTATGGATTTGGTTGTTGAACTCCCATGGACTCGGAAGAGGCTTGACGTGGTATGGGTAATTGTGGATAGGTTGACCAAGCCGACACATTTCATTCCAGTGGCAGTTACCTATTTTTCAGAGCGATTAGGTAAGATCTACATCTGCGAGATCGTCCGTCTTCATAGTGTGCCCCTATCTATTATTTCTGATCGAGGTACACAGTTCACCTTGCACTTCTCGAGGTCCGTACAACGTGAATTGGTCATGCTGGTTGAGTTGAGTACAACATTTCATCCCCAGACATACAGGCAGTCTGAGCGCACTATTCAGATATTGGAGGATATTCTTTGCACCTGCGTTATGGATTTCGGGGGTTCTTGGGATCAGTTCTTGCCACTTGCGGAGTTTGCCTATAACAACAGATACCGGTCGAGCATCTAGATGGCTCATTATAAGGCATTATACGGGAGGTGGTACCGCTTTCCAATTGGTTGGTTTGATCCGGTAGAGGCTCGGTTGTTGGGTACCGATTTGGTTCAGGATACCTTGGATAAGGTCAAGATTATTCAGGATCCACTTCGCATAGCTCAGTCTTAGTAGAAGAGTTATGCCGACTGTAGAGTTTGTGATGTTGCATTCATGGTTGTAGAGAGGGTATTGCTTCGGGTTTCGCCTATGAAGGGTATGATGAGGTTCAGAAAGAAGGAAAATTTGAGCCATAGGTATATCAGACCCTTTGAGATTCTTGAAAGAGTGGGTGAGGTGTCCTACACGTTGGCATTGCCACCATATTTATCACTAGTCCATCCGGTGTTCCATTTGTCCATGCTCCGGAAGTGTGATCCATCCCATGTGTTAGATCTCAACTCAGTCCAATTGGATAAGGATTTGACTTATGAGGAGGAGCCGGTGGCTATTCTAGCCCGGCAGGTCCGATAGTAGAGGTCTAAGAGATATCCCATAGTTTGAGTGCAGCTGATCGAGGCAGCCACATGGGAGTCCGAGTCGGACATGCGAAGTAGATATCTACACCTTTGTACCAGTTTAGGTACTTTTCTATGTTCGTTCGAGGATGAATATTTTTTTTAGAGGTGGAGAATGTGTTGACCCAATAGGTCATTTTCTATTTTAATCTTTCTTTCTGTGTTCTGAGACATCGAATAGCTCCGCTTACCTTCCTCGATTTGCATGCGCATTCCATGTTCGTTTTTCGGAGAGTTTTTATGAGAAAAATTGATGAAAATGTGAAATCGCGCTTTAAAACTCATTTGATTTAATGTAATTTGTTTAAAATTAGCAATTTAACGGTTTAAAGAATTCCTAAGTTTGATCGTAAGATGACTTTGTTGCTACCAGATTCGGATTTCAGTTCTCGGACTTGGAATACGTTCATTTCAATATTTATGACTTCTCTACAAAATTTTGTGCAAAACCAAGTTGACTTGACATGGTTCGGACGTCATGATGTGAAATTTAAAATTTTCGAAATTTTTGAAAATTTAATTTATTTTGGCGTTTTGACCAGGCGAGCGAGTTCGCATGATGTTATCATACTTGTTGCTAGTTGGTTTTGGAGTCCTAGATGCCCAGTGGAATTTCGGATAGGCTATAGAGTGATTTAGGACTTAGAAGTATAGCTGATGACCCTCAGTTACTGGTGTAGTCTACAAGCCTCTCAATTGCAAGATGGGGGATCGCATTTGCGACATCTGGCCAAGCCATTGATTATCGCATTTGCGAACTTTTCTTCACAATTGGAAAAGGTTCTGGGAACAGTAGGGATCACAATTGCGATCAATTGATCTCTTTTGCAAAGCTCTAGTGTTTGCATTTGCAAACAAACCATCCAATTGCGATAGCAGAACAAATGTGGGTTTCTCTGCATTTGAGATGCATTTCACATATATGCAGGGTTCGCATTTGCGAACCCCAAGTCACAATTGCGATTTTGCGCCACGACAAAAGCTGAGAAAAATGGGATTTAGCTCATTAGTTTCGAACTCTCAACCCTAAACACCCTAGAGTCGATTTTTCCAAGAGATTTTCTTCTTAAATTCATTGGTAAGTGATGTTCGGATATAATTCTATATTGTAGTATGTTATTTACCTTACATTTTAAGTGCTTTAATGCTAAACTATACTATATTTATACTTAATAGAGTTTATTGTATGTGTAGGTACTTGGGAGATGAAATTAAGAACAAATTATAGAGTTTATGTGTATTTTATATACTACAAGAATGACTCATGATTATTTAATGATTTAAAGTATAGTGACGTCACGATTGGGAAATGATTGAAGACAAAAGAAACAATTGCAAAGAATTGAACAAGAAAGGAAAAGAATGATAAATGAGGCAAAAGTATGGCAGCAAATTGAAGCTCTAGGCGGCGCGAGGATTTCCTCTTGCGTTTAGCCTCATGACGCGAGGTCCAGAGCGAGGTTCATCAAGCGTTTCATGTGTAGACACGTAGTGTTCGGGTTTCAAGCCTATTTTGTTTCCTATTTGGTTTTGGATTTGATTATTTTCTCTAGGCCTTTTCCCTACACATATAAATAGTCATTAAACACCATTTTTAGGGGATTAGACGGGGATTCTATGAAGGAGTCAAGAACAGATTAGGAGCAAGACGGAGAATTCTTCAACGAGTTGTTCACTTCCTTCTTCCTATTTTCCATCATTGATTATGAATTCTAGTATTATAGTTTTGCATACTATTATGAATAGCTAATTTGTTATCTAGGATTTTGATGGAACTTCTTGAATTGTCACGCCCCAAACTAGGTCCTGGACGTAACACGACACTCGGTGCCTGACTACATGTGACCGAGCGAACCAACTTGCTAGCTGAATCAACATGTGATATCATAACATACTGAATGCGGAAGATAAACTAACACATGCTGGTATACTAAAAGTCTGGATGGTATAAATCAAAGTACAAAAAACCCAATACAATTCAGAAACATATTTGTAGTCAGCACAGCTTAATATAAAAAGCCTGCGACTCTGTCTAGCTGTTACTCTAGTCTATGAAGCCTCTAATGAAGTACTGAAAACACTGATTGTCTGAAAATACTGAAGACTATAATAATGACAATGCCCCAAAAGAACTGGGGATCGCCAAATAGCTGGTACGAGAATCCTAGCACTCGGAATAATCAACCTGTAAATCATTACCTGCATTGTGAGATGTAGGCCCCGGAAAAAAGGGACGTCAGTACATTTGAATTGTACTGGTATGTAAAGCAACCGAAAGAAAGAATTATAAATGCTGAAACTGAAACTAAGCTGATAACTGAAATGATAACTATTGAAATTGAAACTGAAGTGAGAACTGGTAACTGAACTGATAACCGAAAAGATAACTGAAAAGATAACTGATAACTGAACTGATAACTGAAAAGATAAGTGATAACTGATAGCTGAACTGATAACTGAACTGATAACTAAAAAGATAACTGATAACCGAACTGAATAAAGGAAGTAAGGTTATGAATACTCCCTCTTCTGAATGATGAACAACATGTTTATATGAATAAGCTACGGCCTCAGGCCCAATATATATGTGCACATGCTACTGCCTCAGACCCAAGTATACGTACACATAACTACGGCCTCAGGCCCAAAAATTCATAAAGCATAAACAACGGCCTCATGCCCAAACATGCATAAAGCATAAACTACGGCCTCAGATCCAAATACAAGTGTTCAACATTCAGGAATATAAAATTAGAAACTGAGAATTATACTGCAATACATGATAGTGAAATACTAAATCACATTGAGTTACATGATACTGGAATACTGGATCATATTGAGTTATATAATACTGGAATACTGAATGGGACTAGACTGAGACACGTGATCTTGAACTGATTAGGAATACTGAAAATTCAACTGTATATGGCATACTGAGTAAACTATATTAAGACTTGGGGCGTCAAACCCAAGTCTATATTAAATACGCACTGAGCTCACAACATTCAAAATGAAAGTCATGGGCGAGTTGTGAAGATAGAGAATAGAAGCTCTATAACTATTCAAGGAACTAGGCTTAACTATATTTATGAGGCAATTGATACGTCACAAAATAAACGTAGTGTAGGTAGAATTATTAACATTCCCAAACATAGAGAGTT